>JASDQU010240931.1:0-23013 GCA_032191745.1 Picea mariana
AAAGGTCTTATTAATATTGACCTTTATTACATCCGAATACATTAATCTACCTATGTGCGGGTTAGGACCTTAACACCTGGGGTGGAACATGCATGTGGGGAATGAGGGTCTGTGGGCAGTGAGTGTGAGTGGTTTCTGGGAGAGAATCCCTTCATGTGGTTGTGTATTGTTTTTCCTGTAACCTCAGCCTAGCCTAGGATTCCTTGCTTTGGGGTGGAGCTTAGTCCCAACTCGGGGGTGACCCACTGCTGAGCTAATGAGTAGTGCAGTCTAAGGCTGGGAAGTTCATGGAAGGCCTACACTTGGTTGGTGGAATCTACCACTGTTAAAAGATAAGTATATGATTATGCTTTAATCATGTTTTGCATGACTGTGTTGCTTATGTTATCATGAATTCCGCTGTGTATATGAATTAATATTAAACGCTATTGATTGTTAATTATAGCAGTAAATAATATGTTTACTCTAAGCTTTAAATGTATTTCTTTTCTTAAATGCATGTGGATTATATAATGCTTGTATGAGTTATGTACAAAGGGGTGTTATAGTTTTACTTTAAGAACGATTAAGCCTTGGTAGCAGAAAAGGTGTGCTACAGTTTGGTATCAGAGCCAAGGTTTCGACGCTGAGCCTAGATGGGCCAGTTGAGTGGTCTTTGGACCGAGGGTGTGAGGGAAATTGTGTCTGGAGGACCAATTTCAAACCTTGGATTGCTCTGGAGTGTCAAGTAGTTGCTTGACCGTGCTTACAAGCTCAGGAGGTATAGCAGTGTTATGAAACTGCAGCTAGTGTGGTATAAGTCCATAGGGAGAGAGGACTCCACACCATAAGTGTTGGAGCTTTAGGATCTGTTCAGGAGGGAAGGTGAACCCTCGTGACCATCAGATCTAGAAAGTGTGCACAAGTCTTAAATCCCTTTGGAGTTGCACAATAGTGTGGAAATCGTGATACGCGAAATCCCGAATTAGTCAGGACCGTCCATCAGAAAGAACGCGTGGAGAGCGATCAGCCTTTCACTGACTCGTAACTTGAAATAGTCCAAGGGTGAGTTCGTGAGAATTCACGAAATGCGAATTCATGATTGGATCATAATCGTCGATCTAAGAGAGATCTGGATCGTTAATTGTCCAGGAATAAATTGACGTTTTGGGAGATGGTAAGTGAGGAGAGGTGAACACCTCCAAAACTCGAAACCCCAAAATCTTAAAACAATCTACACCGTAGATTGTGGGGAGAAGAAATTGACCGTTGGATCAAGTAGGTTAGTAGACAGTGATTTTGGGATTTCAGCAAATGGAAGTTCAAGATGTGTGGATGCATGAATTTTTGATGCCCGAAAACCCCGAAACGCCGAAAGGATCTGCGCCGTAGATCTGAGAAAGATCTAACCGTTGGATTTTACTAGGAATGGACGTGGACACATGGATGTGTACCACGTGCCTGTGGATCAAGAAGAAAAGCGAGAGTGGTGGGACCCGATGACGTCGTTAAAAGCGACGTGGACCCTCATGAACGTGCCACGTGCCACCGTGGTTGTGGGTGACCACTGTGCTATGTGGGCCTAGAGGGTAAAGTAAATCGGAATTTCGGAAGTCAGGGGTTGGAAAGGAAAGAAATTCTGAAAGCCTCTTGGACCGAAACCCCGAAACCTGAAGTTCCGAAGTCTCGGGTACCGAAAACCTGAAGTCCCGAAATCTCCAAAGACAGAAGAATCGTAGCAAATTTTAAGGACGACAACTATGTTGTGGGCCTGGAGAATAAGGAAACCGAATTTTTGGAATTCGGGAATTGAAATGATAAAAGTTTGGGAGTCACTGCAAAATGAACTCTTGGGTGCCGAAAACCCGAAATCCCGGGTACCGAAAACCCGAAGGCCCGAAAGTCCCGAAATGCTGAAAACGAAAGTTTCGAAAACCCAAAATTGCAGAGCCGGCCGAGAGATCAGAAAACTTATTTGAATCGAAATGTCTTTTGTTCTTGTTTGTATTGGCTTATAAATGTTGTGGATTGTTCATGAAGTCTTAATGGCCTGACAAACTTCGAATTGAATTGCACAGTGCGTGTGCAGAGTTCAACGAAGGTCAGGACTCCAATTAACCAACGCCGAGTATGGAATGGGAAAAGGCGCAGATTGTCTTCTAAACAGGAGATGAACGGGAAGGAAAGGATGTCAATGTGGAAGTGGAAGGATCGAACTCCAATGGGCACGAAAAAGAGAAGGATAAGGAAGGGCACATAATGAAAATCATTGAAGGATTGTAAAGAGAGGTGCAGGCTCGCCGAGCTGATAGCCGAAAGCTCATGAAAGTCAGGGATTGGCAGGGTGAATTCAACTTAAAATTGTTGAAGAGCCTGGAAAGAATAGAGAGGAAACTTGAGAAGGGAAAAGACTCAAGTAAGACGGAGAGTCGCAGAACCCCTGGGAGAAGAAGGAGGTCAAGAAGCGTCAGGACTCCCGAGAGGAGAAGGAGGTCGAGGAGTGGTAGCCGACATCTTAGTCACTCCCAAAGACATTCCAGTAGGGAAACACGCAGCAGTTCAAGCCCGTCCCCTACCAAAAAACACCGGAAATCTGGAAGGGATGAATTGAAAGGGAAAATCAATAAGATTAAATCGCCTGCATTCAATGGTGAACATAAGAAGGAAGAAGATGTCGAAACATGGTTGTTGGGTGTGAAGAAATACTTCCAACTGCAGAATTATTCTACCCATGCAGAAGGAAGAATTGCAATGTACCAGCTAAAAGGAAAAGCATCCATGTGGTGGGATTAGTTGGTGCAGTTGCAACACATCAGAGAGAAAGAGGTCACGTGGAAGGAGTTTAAGAGGTATTTCGAGAAGAAATACCTGACCAAAAGATACTATGACAGAAAGATGAAGGAGTTCTTCAAACTCAAGTTGGGCAGTATGACCATTGATGAGTATGAATGAAGTTTTCTAGAACTACTGAAGTATGTTCCATTCATCAAAGACGAGGCTGTCAAAATTCAAAGGTATCTGAGTGAACTGCCACCTTCCATTGATGACAAGATTCAATATGATGATCCTAAGACTATGGAAGAAACAATAAGAAGGGAGAAATGCTTATACAAATAGCAAAGAGAAAAGCCTACCTTTCGGAAGGCTTGGGATGACCAGAAGAGGTTTAAGAAAGAACAGAGTCAGAAGGGAAACAAGCCTCCCTTTTTCAAGAACATCCCTTGGGGACAGTCATCTTTTAGAGAGCCCAGGAAAGTTGAAGGGAGTGAGCAGATGCCAAGGCCTCCACCTATGGAGTGTTGGGGTTGTAAAGGGAATCATAGGTACAGAGACTTCCCCCATAGAAAAGACAAAGCAAGAACTATACATACTGTTCAGCAAGCTGAAACAGTGGAGGATATGGGCAGTAGAATGTCGAGGATCTATGCAGCCCTGGACAACAAACAAGCATAATTTCAATCGCACGTGATTGAAGTGGAAGGTACGATCAACAACCAACCACTTGTTATTTTAATTGATTCAGGGGCTAGCCATAGTTATATAGATCCTAGAATGGTGGATAGTTTGCATCTAACGAGAAGAAAACATGAGAAGTCTTGGTTAGTGCAGTTGGCCACAGGGACCAAGAGGAAGGTCACTGAATTGGTTAAGTCATGTTCAGTGGACATGAAAGGAATGAGCACTAAGGCTGAATTGAACATTTTTCCTTTAGGCTCATATGATTGCTTAATTGGGATGGACTGGTTGGACCAACACCATGCCCTTCTGGACTGTCGTAACAAGAGGTTTACCTGCCTGAACGAAGAGGGAAATCAGGTAATAGTCCAAGGAATTCCTAGAGACTTGACTGTTAGGGAAATCCCAGCCATGCAGCTAAAGAAATGTTACCGGAAGGGTTGTCAATTATTTGCAGCTCGGGTAGAAGAAGCATCCCAAGATGTAGGCTCGAATCTGGAAGACCACGAGGTACTCAAAGAATTCAAGGACGTATTTCAGGAGGTACCTGGACTACCTCCGAAGAGGGACATAGATTTTCCTATAATTTGATGCCTGGAGCAGCTCCAGTTTCGAAGGCTCCTTATAGAATGAGTATGCCAGAGTTGAAAGAGTTGCAATTGCATCTCGAAGAGCTACTAAAGAAGGGATACATTCGCCCCAGCGTGTCACCATGAGGTGTCACGGTCCTATTCGTGAAGAAGAAAGATGGGACACTGAGACTGTGCATTGATTTTCGGCAGTTGAATAAGGTCACTGTCAAGAACAAGTATCCTCTGCCAAGGATTGACGATCTTTTTGATCAGTTGAAGGATGCAAAAATATTTTCGAAAATAGATCTCTGATCAGAATATCACCAAATGAGAATAAATGATGAGGACATTAGCAAGACTGTCTTTAGAACAAGGTACAGTCATTATGAGTTCACGGTGGTGTCATTTGGGCTGTCCAATGCGCCTGTTGTTTTCATGCTTAATGAATGGAGTGTTCAGAGATTATTTGGACAAGTTTGTCATCGTCTTCCTGAACGATATCTTGGTGTATTCCAAGACAAAGGAAGAATGTGAGCAACACCTGAGAATAGTGTTGCAGGTGTTGAGAGAACACCAGCTGTACACAAAACTGAGCAAGTGCTCATTTTATCAAAGGCAGATTCATTACTTGGGGCACATTATATCTGAAGAAGGGATCGTTGTGGATCCTGAAAAGGTAGAGGCAATTCGAGAATGGCTAGTGCCAAGGAATGTGGCAGAAGTTAGATCTTTTATGGGTTTGGTAGGATACTATAGGAGGTTTATAGCCGGATTCTCAAAGATAGCTCATTCTATCACTTCCTTACAAAGGAAGGAGAAGAATTTCCAGTGGACTGAAGAATGTGAGAGAAACTTCCAGCAATTGAAGAAGCTACTAACCAGTGCTCCAATCCTGAAGATTGCAGATCCAAATAAGGATTATGTAGTGTGCACATATGCATGTAAGGAGGGGCTGGGAGGAGTTCTCAGCCAAGAGGGATTTGTAGTTTGTTATGAGTCCTGAAAGTTGAAGTAGCATGAGAGGAATTATGCCACTCACGATTTAGAGCTGGCAGCAATCATCCATGCATTGAGGAAATGGAGACATTACCTCATGGAAGGAGATTCGAATTAAGAACAGACCACAACGGTCTTAAGTATTTATTTGATCAGCCGACTTTAAATGTGAGGCAAACCAGATGGCTGGAGTTTCTGTGTGAATATGACTTTGATATCAAGCATATCAAAGGGAAAGAAAATAAGGTGGCTGATGCACTTAGCAGAAAAGTGCATGAATTACATGCTACATCCATTAGCATGTATAGGATTGAGATGAAAGACAGAATTTTGGAAGCTGTAAATACTGATTTGCAGTACAGAGGTCTTGTAGCAAAGCTACAACAGCGTGAGAGACCACAGACCAAGGAAAGTTACACCTTGGGAACTGATGGTTTACTTCTGTATAAAAATAGAGTGTATGTACCCAATGTCCGAGAATTGAAGCTGGCAATTCTAAAGGAGATGCATAATGTGGCTTATGCTGGACATCCTGGATATCAGAAGACTATGGCAGCAGTCAAAAGCCATTATTTTTGTCTGAGTTTTAAGAAAGAAATCGTTGAATACATCGCCAGATGTATGGAGTGCCAAAAGGTTAAGGTTGAGCCTAGGCACCCATCAGGGTTGCTGCGGCCTTTACCCATTCCTGAGTGGAAATGGGACATGGTGACAATGGATTTTATTACCGGACTACCTAGAACAAGCAAGAAACATGATTCAATCATGGTGGTGGTGGACAAGCTTACTAAAGCTGCCCATTTTATTCCACTGAAAACCACCCATAGGGTAGCAGATGTTGTTGATATCTTCTTAAAAGAAGTTGCATACTTGCATGGAATTCCTAAGACAATTGTGTCTAATAGGGACCCGAAATTCACCTCGAATTTCTGGAAAGGACTGTTTAAAGGATTCAGAACGAATCTGAACTTTAGTACAACGTATCATCCTGAGTCTGATGGTCAGACAGAGAGGGTGAACAGAGTAATAGAAGACATATTGAGAATGTATGTGATGGATAAACTATCAAGGTGGGAAGACTACCTGCATTTGGTAGAATTTGCCTACAATAATGGGTATCATGCATCGTTGAAGATGAGCCCATTCGAAGCACTTTAAGGAAGAAAGTGCAACACTCCAGTGAGTTGGGATAATCCAGCTGACAGAGCAGTAGTTGGGCCTAAACTGCTCAAAGAGATAGAAGACCAAATGATAAGAATTAAACAGAATCTAAAAGCTGCCCAGAATAGACAGAAAAGTTATGTTGATAGTAACAGAACCCACAGAGAATTCAAAGTGGGTGACCATGTTTTCCTGAAAGTGAAAACTAACAGGAGTTCCTTGAAGCTGGGAAGTTGCGCCAAGTTGGCAGCAAGATTTTGTGGGCCATTTGAGATCCTGGAAAGGATTGGTCCAGTTGCATACATGCATGCATTACCTGCATCTATGACTGTACATAATGTGTTTCATGTTTCACTGCTTAAGAAATATGTACCTGATGCTAATCATGTTATCGATTGGAATGTGATTCAGGTGGAACCAAAAGGTGTCATGCAAGTGCATCCTATGCGCATATTGGACAGGAAAAGCAAATAGCTCCGAAATCGAGCCATAGAGCTTGTAAAGGTCCAGTGGACCTGGTACGGTCATGAGGACGCGACATGGGAGCATGAAGAGGTTATGCGGGCAGAGTATCCGCATCTTTTTGAAAATTTTGAAAGGCTTGCAGAGACAGTGTAAGCTGCACTGAGGACAATGCAGAAATAAGGGGAGGGGGATTGTAGTGTCCCCAAGGCCGAGCCCTGTCGTAAATTATGTTCTGAAAAGAATTGTAATTATGTTTTATAGGCTGGTGATCCAAGTTTTTATACGCTGGTGGCTTATGTGTTTGTTAGGCCAGGGAGCCTAAGTGTTGAAGGCTAGGAGCCTGCTGTTGTATATGTAATCATGCAGAACAATTAATAAGACATAAACACTGCAATGTGCAGACCGACCACGATGAATGAGTGAAAGGGGACTAATCATCCATAGAGTGGGCAAGGAATTAGGGGCTGGAAGGTGGGAAAAAGGAGCTAAGTGTTTAGCCTAGGGGGCTTAAACCTGGGAATAATATTTTATTATTATTCCAAAAGAACATGTGTCATTTATGTTTTATCCTAAGTTCCTAACCATAAGGAAGGTAATGCATGTTGAGGAACGCATGCAGTTTCCAAGGCGACAAGTGTCAGCCCTGACCCATGAAAATAAAATGGCCAAGATGAGCCGCAAGAGGGGGTTCTCCTCCATTCCACCCCGACGGCCTGAGTGTGTACAGCCTCTGAGCGGTACGACGGATCCAACCTCTGCAAAAAACCTCGTACACCTTCTGAACTGAAAAACCCGTGTTCGTATGGAGAATCCATGTGCATCCACCGCCGAGACCAAGCTTGTGCGTGGAGTCCCTGTCCCGAAGCCGTGACCGTGAGACCATTTTGTGATTGTTGAACCAGTTGTGATTGAGCCTGTGTTTTCTTTTCCCATGGGATTGGTGTGTCCATGCAGTACTGGACTGTGTGTGGCTTGTTGGCCTGTGAGCGATTCTCTCCAGGTGAGAGAGTGCGTAGAGGAAGGAGAGGACTCTTGGAAGGAACCCTGTAGCTGCCACAGAGCCCGGAGACTTCCAGTCTGGTCTGTTGCTGTAACCCAAGGCAAGGGAGGTTAGCAACCGAAGGACTTTCCAGGTGATAGAAAAGGTGTATACTCCTGGGGTGGAACATGCATGTGGGGAATGAGGGTCTATGGGTAGTGAGTGTGAGTGGTTTCTGAGAGAGAATCCCTTCTTGTGGTTGTGTACTATTTTCCCTGTAACCTCAGCCTAGCCTAGGATTCCTTGCTTTGGGGTGGAGCTTAGTCCCAGCTCGGGGGTGACCCACTACTGAGCTGATGAGCAGTGCAGTCTAAGGCTGGGAGGTTCATGGAAGGCCTGCACTTGGTTGGTGGAATCTACCACTGTTAAAAGATAAGTATCTGATTATGCTTTAATCATGTTTTGCATGACTGTGCTGCTGATGTTATCATAAATTATGATGTGTGTATGAATTAATATTAAACGCTATTGATTGTTAATTATAACAGTAAATAATATGTTTACTCTTAGCTTTAAATGTATTTATTTTCTTAAATGCATGTGGATTATATAATGCCTGTATGAGTTATGTACAAAGGGGTGTTATAGTTTTCCTTTAAGAACGATTAAGCCTTGGTAGCAGAAAAGGTGCGCTACAAAAATAGAAAAAAAAATTCATTTTATAATGTGAAGCTTTCAAAGACAACATGGACAACTTTGTAAGTATCTTGACATCTAGCTCTTGGAATAATTTATTCAGCAAGGGGACAGTGGAGAAATTGGGAGAGCTCATCATCAAGCTAAATAGAAAAAGGGTTGAAATGAAGAAATCAGTGTCTGAGGCAGTCTGTCCCATAGGCTATTGTTAGCCTCGTGGATGTTAAAATAATTTCTTCTTCTTCAAGATATATTGGACAATGTATATATTACTAGCAGTGACATTGTGACATTAAATACTAAATGTTGCGTAAGAAATTTTACATGGACTGTATATTGCTTGTGCAATGCATACATCCCTCCCTACAGCTTCAACCGACTTTGGACTATATTTATCCAGCTACCTAGAAGGCGAGGATAAATATAGTCCATCCTACGCATTATTAATATTAATGTTTATGTTCTCAAGGGGTTATTGTATTGAATAGCACCCTAAATGATATATTAATGCAGCATCACAACCTTTTTTTAAAGGTTAATACCCTAGCACATAATAGTGCTATATAGAAGATACACAGTAAATATGATACAATAAATAAATAAATAGTAAAACAATACAATGATACATATTCAGTTTTGGCTTTAATATGAATTCAGTTTTGGTTCAAGATGAAATAGTATAAATGAGATGTGTAATGTGAATGTTTAATATAATTTTAATAACAAATAAATATTTATAGTTGAATTAAAATACAAATTAAAAATTAAATATATAAAAAGATTATATTATCAATAATAATTATATAATATTTTTGGAGGAGGTGCAAGTTAGGAGTTGTGGACGAAACCAACTCACTATCATGAATGTGTAGATGGGTTGTTGGAAGGTCAGAAGCTTGCTATCAAGGAATGAAAACTTAGGGTGGTGGGGTACAACGAAGAGAGTTCAATCAGATCCATGAAGGCTAAGCAGTTGCATAAGGCGAGGTACAAGGCTCGGATGTTGGGTTTTATGGGGTGGAATTTCTGAGAGTACAAAAGTGGGGAAGCCACATCATTTTGTGCGTTGGTGGGTAGAGATAGAGTTGGGCTTGATGGACAAAATTCGGGTTTTTAGGAGCAAGCCTGCACTGAGAGGAATTTGGAGTCGCATAGATGGCCAGATGCAATAGAGTGAGAGTCCTGGGGAAATGAAACTGTCAAACCATCACGTTGTTAAGGGAAATTTGGTGAGGGCGTTGAAGCTCTCCTGGCTTGGTGAGGTAAAAAAGGGGTTCAAATAGACTCAGAATCTTAGAAACCTATGGTTTTTTCAGCTTTGTAGGATTTAGTAAGGTCTGAGGGGGTGGTGCTCTCAGTGGTTGATGCTTTGTTTGTATTTCACTCTGTCCTTTTGGTGCGGGGAAGACTGTCCTGAGTGGAGAATTGGGAATGGCTACTGGTTGAGAGGGTCTTCAGTCATGGCTTGAGGTTCAGGGAAGGGAAGAAAGAGCATGAAGAAAGGAGGATGCGCGGGTGATTTTTCCACCTCTTCCTCGAGGTCGTAGAAGGTGGGAACCAGAGCAGAGTATGAGGCGACCCTCGTTGAGTGCTAGTTCAAAGATAAAGTTTTAGGGAAGGCCAAGGAGGCTTTTGATGAGGTGGAGGCAGTGGTGTTGGTCAAGAGGGAGAAGATTTCAGAAGCCTGGATTCAGGAGGAGGCTCGAGAATGGGTTTAGGACCCCATCCACTCATGAATCGGAGACATGAAGTACTTTCGGTTGGTTGAAACTTATTGGTTTATGAAAACATTGATTTCCTAGGAACTGGTAAGTGTGAAAGCATAGCAGCAGGACATCCTCTGATCCCTTTGCATTTGTGAAGGGAAGTTTGAGGTTGTTAGTGGGGCGGCCTTTGGGGTTAAAGTCACTATCTTGAAAGCTCTAGAGGAAGATGGTAAGGGGAAAAAGGAAATGGAGTTGACTAACACGGTTGGAATAAAATAAAATCTGATTGAGGTTGATATGGATGTTCAACAAATGAAGCAGGCCCATGAGGATTCAAAGGATGTGGATTTGATCCTCAAAGTGGATGATGAGGAAACTTCCCCTTGTCCAAGCTCTCATTCGCTGGTGTGATCTATCTGTAGTCTTTTTATTTAGTCCTATGGATAGATATACTTTAGAGTGTCACTCATTAGCCTACTAATAATATGAAACAAGTGAACAACTCTGAGACTTGTCAATTTTTTTTTATGAAAAAACCTGATAGAGGCTTGGTTTCCTTTGTTGGTGGGGCTTCCTTCACTAGGTAATGAGTATATGACTATATTTTTATGTGATTTATAGAAATGTGATGTTTTTCAATTTAAAAATAAAAACAAAAAATTATATAATAAAAATATCTTACCAAAATTGATTATCTTCTTAAATCAATTATTCACATAAATTCATTTTGACTTACCAATATCATGTCACGGGTCTGCAATAATGTCATGGAAAACCTATGTTATTAGACTAATCGGTAAGTGCGGACACAAACTGATCTCCCTAGATTCACTACGAAACTAGAACAAAACAAGACAGTTCACTACTCTTTCCTTAGATTTCAATTATCAAATGAGAAATGGATCTAGAACATATCTTTTAAATACCAAAGATCTGACTTTGCCAATGCAATCGAAGTTCTATCTCAAGGCTTATGGAGAAATATCTGCAAAAGAACACAAGCCAACGAAGACGAGAATAACAGAGCCTACTTGATATGAAACTATGTATGTGATCAAGGAATCATAAAATATGGACAAATAAGATTCATATAGGAAATAAAAGTGCATCTGTATTAAATAATAGAAAGAGAGATTACAACCAAAGCCTTGATGTCGTAAGGTCCCTTCTAGCAATTCCTTGCTTCCCACACACTTCTGATCCACGGATTCTGTGACTATAGATCTAAAAGTCACTCGCAATCTATCTTGACAAAGCAAAGCTCAAAGCCAACATACAAGCTCCAAAAACTCCAAGCTACAAAACAACCCCAATTTCCAATCCAACTTTCTCCATGAGAGCTCCTCTCCTTTTATAAGCTGGAGAGGATAAGGTGAGGAGGTTAGGATGATCCCACTAAATCATAAAAGCGATTAAGATCCAAACCAATCGGAGGCCACCTCGCCATAGAAGCGTCTCCTTCTAGAAGCATCGAGAAGATGCTCGTTTTTCCCACGTGCGAAAATCGTTGCACCTCTAGAACTTAGCAGAGTGTGACGACGTCGCAGGCCAAGTTTAGTGCAGCATGCGACGATCTAGGATCATCGCACCCCTATAACTGGGTAGGGTGCGACGATCCTCCTTAATAGGTTTTTTACAAAGGAAAGGACAACTTTTTCTCTCAGACAAAGTTCTTCTCCCTTCTTTCTTCGGGAATTCAGGCCACTGATCCTTCTAAAGACGAAGGATAGGTTTACATCATTAACGGTCATAAGGGTGACGGAAATAATGTGTAACAACCTACCACTTTGTCAGGAGCCTTTGGGCTATAATGCATATTGCTACGCAGTATTCAATGTTGTTGTTGGTGGTATATACATAGTCAAGTCACTTTACAATATACATCAAGATATATCGGACGATGTATATATCACCAGCAGCAACATTGTGACATTAAATACTAAATGTTGCATAACAAATTTTACGCAAACTATATATTGCTCGCACAATGCATAGATCCCTCCTTGCAGCTTCAGTCGACTTTGGACTATATTTATCCAAGTACCGGGAAGGTGAGGATAGATATAGTCCATCCTACTTGTTATTAATATTAATGTTTATGTGCTCAGGGGGTTATTGTATTGAATAACACCCTAAATGATATATTGATGCAGCATCGCAACCTTGTTTTTAAAGGTTAATCCCCTAGCACAAAAGAGTGCTATATAGAAGATACACAGTAAATATAATACAATAAATAAATAAATAGTAAAACAATACAATGATACATATTCACTTTTGGTTTTAAGATGAATTCAGTTTTGGTTTCAAGATGAAATAGTATAAATGAGATGTGTAATGTGAACGTTTAATATAATTTTAATAACAAATAAATATTTATAGCTGAATTAAAATATAAATTAAAAATTAAATATATAAAAAGATTATATTATCAATAATAATTATATAATATTTTTGGACGAGGTGCAAGTTGGGAGTTGTGGACAAAACCAACTCACAGTCATGAATGTGTAGATGGGTTGTTGGAAGCTCACGAGCTTGCTAGCAAGGAATGAAAACTTAGGGTGGCGGGGTACAACAAAGAGAGTTCAATCAGATCCATGAAGTCTAAGAAGTTGCATAAGGCGAGGTATAAGGCTCAGATGTTGGGTTTTATGAGGAAGAATTTCTGAGAGTATAGAAGTGGGGAAGCCACATCATTTTGTGCACTGGTGGGTAGAGATAGAGTTGGGCATGATGGACATAATTTGGGTTTTTAGGAGCAAGCCTGCACTGAGAGGAATTTGGAGTCGCATAGATGGCCAAACACACTAGAGTGAGAGTCTTGGGGGAATGAACCTGTTAGACCATCATGCTGCTAAGGGAAATTTGGCAAGGGCGTTGGGGATCTTTTGTCTTGGTGAGGTAACAAACTGGTTCAAAGAGCCTCAGAATCTTAGCAACCTCTAGTTGTTTCGAATTTATAGGCTTTGGTAGGATCTGAGGGGGTGGTTCTCTCAGTGGGTGATGCTCTGTTTGTATTTCACTTCATCCTTTTGGTGCGGGGAAGACTATCCTAGGTGGAGAATTGGGAATGGCTACTGGTTGAGAGGGTCTTCAATCATGGCTTGGGGTTCAGGGAAGGGAAGAAAGAGCACAAATAAAGGAGGGTGCGGGGGTGATTTTTCGACCTCTTCCTCGAGGTCGTAGAAGGTAGGAACTAGAGCAGAGAATGAGGCGACCCTTGTTGAGTGCTAGTTCAAAGATAAAGTTTCTAGGAAGGACAAGGATGAGTTTGATTATGTGGAGGCGGAAGTGGTGGTCAAGAGGATAATATTTCAGAAACCCAGATCTAGGAGGAGGCTCGAGAATGGGTTTAGGACCCCATCCCCTCACGAATCGGAGACATGAAGTACTTTCAGTTAGTTGAAACTTATTGGTTTATGAAAACATTGATTTTTCAGGCACTAGTAAGTGTGAAAGTAGAGCAGCAAGACATCATCTGCTCCCTCTACATCTGTGAAGGGAAGTTTGAGGTTGTCAGTGAGGCGGTCTTTGGGGTTAAAGTCACTATCTCGAAAGCTCTAGAGGAAGATGGTAAGGGAAAAAGGGAAATGGAGTCGACTAACGCGGTTGGAATAAAATAAAATTAGATTGAGGTTGGCATGGATATTCAATGAATGAAGCAGGCCTGTGAGGATTCAAAGGATGTGGATCTAATCCTGGAAGTGGATGCAGAGGAAACATCCCCTTGTCCAAGCTCTCGTTCACTCGTGTGATCTATCTGTAGTCTTTTTATTTAGTCCTATGGATAGATATACTTTAGAGTGTCACTTATTAGCCTACTAATAATATGAAGCATGTGATTTTTATGAAAAAACCTAATAGGAGTTTGGTTTACTTTATTGGTGGGGCTTCCTTTCCCTGGTAATGAGTATATGACTATATTTTTGTGTGATTTATATGACTATATTTTTGTGTGATTTATAGAAATGTGATGTTTTTCAATTTAAAAATAAAAATAAAAATTTATATAATAAAAATATCGTATCAAAAATGATTATCTTTTTAAATCAATTATTCACATAAATTCTTTTTGACTTAAAAGTCTTTTAAGTACTTAGATATTTAAGATCTAAGGTACTTAGATATGTGAAACTAGATCCTTTTTAAATTGTTTTATACTTAATAAATCTATATTATTCAAACACTAACATGATAGTCACAAGATTTGAGAGGATTTTTTGATAGGTGTTCAAACACTAACATGATAGTCAGAGGATTTGAGAGGATTTTTTTTTTATAGGATGCAAACCACCACTCCTTACACGGGAAAACTGCATCCTATCACCAATATACTTTTTCCCTGTAACCGTCGTCTACCTAAAACCCCTATCAGACTACTAATAACAACACAAACAATTCATTGATAACCAAAACAGAGTTGCAGTTTTTCATATAACTATGAAATCTCTCACCATATAACTACCCTTATCTTAAATTCCCTCAACAGAAATTCAAACAAGAGCGGGAGAAAAGTTTTTCTAGTTATGGTAGCTTCAAACATATAGGGAGGGAGAGAAATCACAGAGAAATAGATAAAGGACGACACTCACAGTAGGAGGGAATTCGCTCTTGACGTTCCAGGCCAAATTTTAGATTTCAATCAGATTAAGGAAAAAGGCCACCCGAAAATCTCACACCCACGATCTCATTACATGCACGAGACTGTTTTCGTCATGTTAATATTTATTTCAGTTATCGTATTTGTAGAATTTATATTTATATCAGTTATCGTATTTGTAGAGTACGATATCCTGGAAGAATGTGGTAATATCTACCATAGTAAATACCCAAAATAATCCTGGAGATGCTACACAGGGACTCATTGTATTTGATAAAAAAAAATTGTGCTATGAAACAATTGAAACTATTGTCATGTCTGTAGAAAACTCTAATGTTATTTTTCGGATGTTATTTTTGGAAGGAGGTACAATTGATCATTGACAAGAGCGCAATCATTGATGTAAGGAATCATAATATTAATGAAGGGAACGATAGAAATTGTTGTGAAGAATCATAAGGTAACTATGAAGAGAATAATATAGAACAAGAGGTTGCAAATATTTATTTATTTATTTAGAAAAACATACATTCTTCCTAAAAAGTTATTGTTGTAATTAAGTTTCTATTGTTGTCATATGCCACCTAGCTTAGATTAATGCTAAAAAATTCTTCTCTATCATCTTATTTGATTTTGGTGGGCTGATAAGACATACTAAATAACATATTTAAAATTAGGGACTTCATTTTCTTATCTTCACCCTTCATGTGTTGACCATCACCTTTGGATTCATGACCATCCTTCTTATCATGATCTCTTCCTACATTTTTGTTTTCTTCACCTTCTTTGTTCTCTCCACCATCATACTTCTTATCTCCACCACCACCTTCCTTCTTCTCCCCATCATACTTCCTATCTCCACCATCGCCTTCCTTCTTCTCCCCCCTTCTTTCTTTCACCATCCTTCTTGTCTACTTCCTAATTGTCTCCATCCTTCTTATATGGGATGATATCCATATTAATCCCGGTCTTTCTATGAAGATATAATGGTTTATAGTTGTTATTATAATTAATGAATGGATGAATCAAATGTACTTGGTTTAAAGCTAGCTATATAATTTTATTTTAGTTTTGTTTATATTAAGAGTGGAGATGTGGGATTTGGAAGCCAAGCTAAGAAAGGTTTTATTTTCCTTGAAATTTGTATAATGTGGAGTAAAAAACATGTTGGGGATAGTTATGTAAGTTCCACCTCAAATGTGGGTTGCAATGTTTAACTAGTTGTCACTGTGCTATTTGTGTTATTGAATGTGGTACCCCAAAACAACAACACCAACAGGGATGTTGGCAGAACATAGAAATTGATGAGGAGGACAACACCTCAGAGGAAAGTACGCCTGACTCACCCGCAGGAGGAGGAGGAGACGACGTGAATCCAGAAGAAGAAGGGGAAGAAGGAAGAAATCAAAGCAAAGACGAAGTTACACCGCCGAAGGATCCCCCTACAGAGGTCGAAACATCGAAGAAAAGGAAGGTTTCTCCGCAGAAACCCTCATCAAGAAAGAAGACCCGCGCCAATAAGAGTCAGTCGAAGAATGTGCTCACAGTGGACGATGTAGATCTCATCATTGCAGCCGTGGAGGACACTTCAGAGGATATCTTGTAGAGACATGGAGTGAAGCAGGAGACGATGTATGAAAGAATAGAGAAGGAGCTGAAGGAGATACAACAAGCCATTCATTCGAGTTGCACAGTACCTACTGCACCTTCTTCATTGGAAATTGCATAATTGGGGGACGAGCCCGCCCAGTTACAAAGATTAGAAGATGCAACAGAGGCTCGACTTCAGCGAGTCCAAGAAGAGAAGAAACAGGCTACATAGGCCTTGAAGCAAGAAAAGGAGGAGGTGTTAGAGCAACTTCGAGTTGTGCAGAAGGAGAAAAATGAAATTTGGGCGAAGTTTGAGAAGAACAATGCGAAGATACAGGAAGAAAAAGACCAGCTACTCGCAGAGCAGACTATGGTCAAAGAAGCGGTGACTAAAGCACTTCGCTCTGTGTCGGGATTGGCATAGGAGGAACCAGAGTCAACCGAGATGCAAGTAGGGAAGCTCTCTGAAGCCATTCAGGAGCTTCAAGCATGGGTAATTGAGTTGGAGCTCCAAGCCATGTCGAGCACTCCACAAGAAGTGTGTGACCAAAGAGAGGAAGCTGCCAGGAATGCAATAGAAAGAATCAAGGCACTTGCCTCAGAGTGTAAGCAACTGAGCGATCGAAGTGCGCAGACCTATGAGCGCCTTGTAGAAGATCTGGAGCTCAGGAAACTGGAAGCACATCTCCAGGAGGCGCAAAAGTAGGCATCCACCGTGCAAGCACAGATGAAGTTCCTTACTCTAGTCGAGAGGATGAAAAGATCATGGGAACAACGCACAGTTGAGCAACAGATTAATGCCATCCAAAGAAGAGTCATGGAATATACACAACGACTACAGCCAGTGAAGGACGAAGCCTGTACGATTTTTGAAGGGATTGAAGGATAAGGCTCGCAGCTGGATCAAATGGTTACGACAGTGGAACAATGCCTGGAAGGGCCTATTACAGAGAAATTCATTCAGGATTTCACCGAGTAGGAGGCTCTGGAGAAGTAGCAAGTCGAGGTAGCTCGAGCTAAGATCGAGGCCTTTGAAGCTGTGTTGCCCAGATCTAAGTGACTCGGGACGAGTCACAGGTGAGTGTTGGGGGCCTGTTGGCCCTTGACCAATTTTTAAGGAAACATTGGTCGTGTTTGACTACTTTTGGGACTTCGACAGGCTGGTCGAAGATGGAGCGCCCAGGTGGAGTGGGGATCGTGGGATCTTGTTTGTTTTGCGAGCTTGTGAACCCAGCAAAGGGATTTGGGGTTTATGTAACGGGTTATGGGATGTCGGCCCATGGGTTTACCCATGTTTAGGCCTTTTTGTAAATGTATAAATAAGTAGTTAAGCGATGTAACACCCTGTTTCCCCCAGTCTATAAAAATAACTGTATTGGCCAAGTATTGTGGCAAACTCAAAAATGTGAATGTGTGATGTGAATGGACCTTGTGAAAAAGGTCGATGAATGTAAATAATATTATGAATATATATATTGCAGGACTGCTGAGAGGGGGATGTGCTGAAAAAGAGACCATGATGGCTGAAGAAAGGTGGTGGAAGGCACCTGGAATGGTGGCGTTAACTTCCACCGAAACCAATATCGTATTTGGACTTCACTGGCCCGAAGAACCAAGAGCAGCTCGCTAGCCCCAAATTAAATCACTTGCCAGGTTGGTAGGTAAATGGCTCCTCATGAGTAATGAGGGATGGGGGTGAACCTCCCATCCGTAGAGTCCTCAGACCTGACCACCGTGAGAAAGATCGTGCCACACGCAACCTCGCAGGAAGAGTGTGCGATCAAGGGGCAGACGTGAGGGAAAGAGGAAGAGAGATCGGAAGAAATCTGGAAAAACTACAGAGTGAGTGATAGCAGAGAAGAAGGAGAGTAACCTTCGTTCTCGGTCACTGGCGAACAGAGACTCAGTCTCGCAGCATCGTGGTCTCAACTCAAGGGTGGCTAGTGGTAAATCCATTTGGAATCGCTGAGCCTACGGTTGGGTGGAAACGACCACCCCTCTCAGCAGTTGCAAACACACCTGGTGTTATTTCTGATAAGTGTTTTATATCTTGCATCTTGAAATGTATATTATGACATTTATGCTCATAATCTGTGCAATTATGAATGGTTTCAGTATAAGACTGTTTGTGTGGTGTTTTGACCAGAAATGGTGGTTGCATGCTTATGATGGAAAGACTACGTATGGCTTATGTTTATAAATAGCTATATGTATGTATACCGATCTAATTCAGACTTCAAGTTTGTTCTCGGGAAATCTATACCCTTATCCATCTCAGGTAATACCCTGGATAGATCTCCCCATAGAGACACCCTTCTTGGAAAGCTTACCAAGAACCTGAAAAAGGATTTGATGGCGCAAGTCTCAGTAATCCTGCACGAGGAGGGATGGTCCTCTTAAAACCCTGAAACCCTGAATTGCAAAATCCCGAAATGGCAGCGTGTGGATAAGTATCGATTGACGGACGAGATCCTATCCAAAGATCTGAGGTCAGTCGCGACCGTTAGATTGGAGGAAGAAACGAGGTCGTTAATGCCTCAACCCCCTTTCCTTTTATCTTTGTAAGTAGTGAAGAAATTGGGACCGTAGATCCCCAGGGTTCGTGGGAGTATCTGGACAGTCCATTTATATGACACGTGCCTGCCGATAAGCGTTTCGGCATTTTGGTACCCGGGAAGACAAAGGGGAAGAACCCTGATCATCGCGAGTCGCGAACCCCAATAATCGAAACCCCGACATAGTTTAAGGAGTGGATGAGATAGGATAGTTCAGCATTTCGGTACCCGGGATACCTAAGTGTGAGTCCCTTTATACTCGCAAGTCCTAAATCTCCGGTCTGTGAAATTTCGATGGGAGAAACCCTTAAATAGATGCATAGGTTTAGGAGTCGGTGTTTCGGAATTTCGGCTCCCGGAAGGTCTAGGCGCGAGATCTCCTGTCTACGCACATTGTGAAACTCCGATTCGCGAAATCCCAAAATGATAATAGGACGAAGTAGCTATGAATTTTTGGTGTTCCGGCTCCTGGGAAAACCTAGGAGTGAGACTTCTTGTCATTACCCATCGCTAAATCCCGAAGTATGAGATCCAGAAAATGTCTAGCGTGGGTAAGCCTTGGTGTTTCGGTGTTTTGGCAACCGGGAAACCCAAGGGTCAGTCTTCTTCTACACGTCAATCCCGAAATCTTGATGGGTGAAGTCCTGAAAGAACAATACGCAGATAGGTTACGAGACTTCGGCACTTCGGAAATCGAAATGCTCAAGGGCATATTCCCTTGTACTCACATCTCCCGAACTCCAGACTTGCGAAGTCCCGAAATGGCTTAACAAGGACGGTATTTGGTGCGTTGGTGTTTCGACACCCGGGATACCTGACGGTAAGTTTGCTTATGCTCACCAGTCCCGATAACCCGGTCTGCGAATTCCTGGAATGGACTGAATGACACATATATACAACTATATGTATGTTAAGGTTTCGGAGTTTCGGCTCCCGGGAAACCTAAGTGCGAGACATCCTATCATCGCATATCCCGAATTCCTGATGGCAGAAATCCTGAAACAGGGAAGTATGTTTAGAGTTAGTAATTTGGAGTTCGGCTCCCAGAAGACCCCGATGTGAGACCTTCTGTCATTGCATCCCCCGAACTCCCAACTTGCAAAATCCCAATAGGCGAAGTCCTGAAATGGATTTGCACACATGGTTTTGGTGTTTCGGCTTTCTGGTGCCTGGGACTCTCAAGGGTCAGTTTTCCTTGTAATTCGCTAGCCGCAAAATTTCGATGGATGAAATCCCGAAATGAACAAGGGAATACCTATATCACGATTTCCCGTATCGCGAAAGTCGATGAGTACCCTCCGATAAGGCCTGTGGCCATAACCACCGATCAAGTGAGTGAGGATAAGGGATGACAAGATCTGTATCAGGTCCCGTAGGGATTCAGGGAAATTCTATTCCTCAGAGAAAAGAAGAAAAGGCCAAAAAATTTTAAATTTCGTAGTGGGTGTGTTAGAAATTGGTATCAGAGCATGATTACAACACTTGGCCTGCTTGGGCTCATGAACGAGTTGCGCAGAAGCTCCGTTCAAAACACTCCTAAAAGGAGTAACCCCCTGTCTTAACCTTCCTAATCAAAAGACGAAGTTAAGAAGGAAAACTCCTATTGTGTGTATGTGTATGTGAAAAATATAAATATTGACTAATAACCAGCGTTTGTCTTTTGCACCCAAGTAGACAATCAGCCGTGGGAAATTACAGATGCATAGAATGGTGACTCACCATGAAGTGGGGGAGGGCTCCCACAATATACATGAAAAGTCTAACGAAAGGAGGGTGGTAGGGACCCCTCCAGATCTAGTTGAAACTGTGAGGAGCCTCATGGTCGAATTACAAAGCTCCAAGGCTGACAATGAAAGGATGATGAAAGAACAAGAAAAGCAAACAGAAATTAACGCAGTTTTACTGTAGAGTTTATCCGATCTACAAAGACAAATGCAGCATGAACCTGAAACTCAGAAACAGGGTCATATTAGTCGCCACACTGAGAGGAGCACCTCAAAAAAGGTCCACCCCAGAGGTAAAGGACAAGCGGCGGACGATTCCTCTGAGAAGGAAGCGGGCGATTTGGAGGGCTCTTCTAGTAGTAGAACCAGTTCCTATTCCCGAAGGAAACAAAAGAAGAAAAAGCCTTCCAAAGGTCGTAAATTCTAAGAATTCAGAAAATCCAAACCACCCTCCTTCGACGGTGAAATAAAGAAGGGAGAGGAAGCAGAGGCCTGGTTGCTTGGACTAAAGAAATATTTCAGAGTCCATGAATTTTCAAAAAATTTGAAGGCCCGAGTGGCCACCTTCAACTTGAACGGAAAGGGTTCTATTTGGTGGGAAGATCTTAAGAATGTGAAAGGGGTTCGCAAAGAGGACCTGTCTTAGGAGTAATTTGAGAAATACTTTCGGAAGAAGTATTTGGCGGAAAAATATTTTGACGAGAAGACTAAAGAGTTTTATGAACTCAAATTGGGGCAACTCACTATAGAGGAATATGTCAACAAATTCCTCGATTTGTTGAGGTATGTACCTTATATAAAAGCAGAAAATGCAAAGGTGCAACGCTTCATCAATGGACTACCTAAGGACAATCAGAATAGAATTGAATTTGATGAGCCAAAGACTCTAGAAGGCATTATTCGAAAGGCAACCTATTGTCATGAACAGTTCGGACATTGAACAGAACCTCGCGAAGGATGGAAATAGAAGAATAGTTCGAGATTTCAGAAGAATGGGATTAAATCCCCAGAATTTAAGAACTATAAAAAGAACCCAAGGACGAGATTCCCAACCCAGAGCGTACACCAGCAGAACTTTCCCTCCTTGAGTGGAAATAAAACTTTTGGATCTGTACCAGTAAAGACTGATAACCCAAAGAGAGAACCTTTGAAATGTTGGGGTTGCGGAGAAGAACACCTACTGAGAGACTGTCCACACCGACAATAGAATAGTCAGAGAATTTACAACATCTAGGAATCTACCACCGTTAATGATGTGGCCAGGAGTGTGCCACAAATCTATGCAGCCTTGGATAATAACCAAGCTGACCACCAAGCTTCAGTGGTGGAAATAGAAGTTATGATTTCCAACCATCTAGTGTCTATTCTGATTGACCCTGGTTCAAACTTGAGTTATATAGCCCCTAAGACTGTTGATAAGTGTAAACTACATCCACATAAACTTACCAAGCCATGGTTGGTACAGTTAGCCACTGGCACCAAAAGAAGGGTAGCAGAGGTTATACCAGCCTGCCAATTGATGTTGGGTAAATTCCCCACCCAAGCAACCCTGAACTTATTACCCCTGGGATCGTATGATCTGTTGATTGGTATGGACTGGCTAGCCACCCATAAAGCCAAATTGAACTGTTACAATAAAACTTTAGAATGTGTAAGTAAAGAAGGGAAAAATATAACCTTTCAAGGGATCCGAAAACCTGTCTCAGTAAGACAAATATCATCTCTGCAAATGATAAAGTATTTTCGAAAGGGATGTCCCCTATATGCAATACAGGTGTTGAAAACAATCGAAGGTGACAAACCAAGCCCTGACAATCACCCTATCCTGAGAGAATACAGAGATGTGTTTCCGGAAGAGGTATCGGGTCTACCTCCAAGAAGGGATATAGACTTCTCAATAGAACTTGCACCGGGAGCGGTGTCAGTGTCTAGGACACCCTACTGGATGAGCACACCCGAGTTAGTTGAACTCAAGTTGCAATTAAAAGAAAAGATGGATAAGGGCTATATTCGACCCAGCATGTCTCCATGGGGAGCACCAGTCCTATTTGTGAAAAAGAAGGATGGTACCCTTAGACTGTGTATAGATTATAGGCAACTCAATAAGGTAACCATAAAGAACAAGTACCCCTTGCCCAGGATCAATGACATATTCGATCAATTGGGGGGTGCGTCTATTTTCTCAAAGATTGACTTGAGGTCAGGATACCATCAAGTCTGAATTAAGGGTGAAGACATCCATAAAACTGCCTTCCGAACACGGTATGGTCACTATGAGTTCGTGGTAGTGCCATTTGGGTTAACCAATGCCCCCGCCGCTTTTATGTGCTTGATGAACAATGTACTCAACAAATTCCTAGACAAATTTGTGTTGGTTTTTATTGACGATATATTAATTTACTCCAAGAATGGAGAAGAGCATGAAGAGCATCTTAGACTTGTGCTACAAGTGCTAAGAGAACATCAACTCTATGCCAAATTCAGCAAATGTGAATTCTTCCAGAAGAAAATACATTACTTAGGCCATGTCC
>JASDQU010240931.1:34372-61081 GCA_032191745.1 Picea mariana
AATTTCCTTGAGTAAGGCCCACTCAAGGAAAGGAGATAGGAACCCTCCTTTTTTTGCATTTTTTGTCTTTAGAAATTATATTATGAATCTAGCTAGACTTCTATAAAATAGAGCAGTTATATTTATGTTGGTTATGCATTTTCATTTCCAACAATATTTTTATTTCATGTATTTCCTTGAATGATTTTACTTCTTTACATTATGATGATCAATGCACTAAAGTGGATCTTATGAATCTATTATATAATGAACTAATCATGTAAGGATTGCTTAAGGGTTTCGGGAATTTCCTTGAGTAAGGCCCACTCAAGGAAAGGAGATAGGAACCCTCCTTTTTTTGCATTTTTTGTCTTTAGAAATTATATTATGAATCTATCTAGACTTCTATAAAATAGAGCAGTTATCTTTATGTTGGTTATGCATTTTCATTTCCAACAATATTTTTATTTCATGTATTTCCTTGAATGATTTTACTTCTTTACATTATGATGATCAATGAAATAAAGTGGATCTTATGAATCTATTATACAATGAACTGGTCATGTAAGGATTATCTTTATGTTGGTTATGCATTTTCATTTCCAACAATATTTTTATTTCATGTATTTCCTTGAATGATTTTACTTCTTTACATTATGATGATCAATGAAATAAAGTGGATCTTATGAATCTATTATATAATGAACTGGTCATGTAAGGATTGCTTAATGTAGTAGTTTCATAGTGATCATTGATTCAAGAAACTTTTCTCATTTTGATTATCTTTTCATATAATAGGAATGACACTATCTCCATATGTCTTTTGCCAGATTGTAAGAACAAATGGAAGTGAATGCCATGTGCAGATGGAAGTGAAATCTTAGTGCATGGGAAGTAAATTAGAATGAGCTATCAAAGTGGTTCATTTTCCTTGTCATAGTTTTATTAGAGCTTGTAAAACATATTAGACTTTTTAATTTGCATATAATAGTGCACAACTCCTCATAATTTTGCATGATCCCTAGGTTGACATTTTAAGGTGAAGTTGAGGAGTTCAATATATTTTGCTGCAATTCTTTGGCTCATCATTTTTTGGTGTCATTGCTAGGAAGGCTGCTAAAATTTGCATTAGGATTGAAATTTTTTGGAAAAAAAAAATACATATTAAATCAATTAGATTGCATGCATCAACCTAGAGGTAAATATGGATTTTTTATAATAAAAATCCATGTTTATGTTGTAGTTGAAGGATGAAATAGTGTCCATTCACAACAACAAGGGGATTTTAAATCATTTTTAAAGCAATTTGCTGAAGAAAATCTAGCATGCATCCAATAAATCATTGAAGAATTTGTTGAGAATACTAAAGAAGGAGAACAAATTGTTGCAAGGATTTTTATAAATCCATTTTTTGAGCTAGAAGCTAAAGTTAGAGATGAATATCCATCCCTAAATACTATGGCGGAAGAAAGGGAATACCAACTTGATGTCTTTCAATTTTCAATTCAAGAAACTGATGAGGAAATAGGAATGAAGAACATAAATCCTTTTTCTCTTACCCATTTCCATGGGTTAACTATTGAGAACCTAGATACTTCTCTTTTTGAGTCTGAAGTTCTTTGTATAAATTATGGCTACATAATATATTCCCAAAAGATCATACTCTCTTCATCTACACTAAAGGAATCAATTTCAAGGTGGTTCATGAGCTTGGATGGAAATAGTATCAAAATTTGGAATCATATTATTCCAAATCTAGGCCCTACCAAGGATGAAATATTCCAAATGGTACAAGGAGATAATGAATCCCTAAAATATTATGAAGAAAGATTCCAAATTAGCTACAAGAGAACTCATAGTTGCACATTAGATGAAGAATCTCTTAAATTAGTACTCCTCGGAAATCTAAAAGAAGACTTGATGGAGACCTTGAACCTCCTTGCAAATGGTGACATATTTCAACTATCATACGAAAAATGTAAAGCAAGTGTTCAAAAATTACTCCAATGTTGTAAGAAAAAAGAATAGGGGTCACATAAATGTTGTCCCGGAGTCATTAAAAAAGTAGCAACAAGTCTCACAAAAGATGAAATTGGGGGCTTACTGGAGGACATGTAGACTACATACTACATTCATTAGCTATGCAATTAGATACTATGCAAATTAAGATAAAACAATAGGAGGATAAAAGGGTTGCAACTATTTTCTGCCCTAAATGAACAAGCAGACATGCCAAAAATAATCGCCATTAAATATAGTGCAAGTATGTGGAATCTATGAGGAGGACCATCAAACAAGCAAATTCCCTTCTATACCTATCTTAAAGGTTGTGTACCAAGGAACATAGGAGAATATGGAGAGGTTGTACTTTATTGATCAAAGGAGAAAAGGACCACCAAGGAAATTCTAGCAAGATATGCCTTTTTCACATCCTCTGTTAGGAAATGAGGAACACTTCCACACTAAACCTAGCAGAAGAGAGGAAGAAATATTTAATCAAGAAATTAAATGACAAAGAAAACACATAGTACACAGATATTTTACCCTAGAAACCAAAATGGGAAAACCAACATTCCTTGAGCGTTTTTCTCTCTTATTGTCTTATTCCTTCAGAGTAACCTTGGTCTACACCTAAGACACAATCGACATCATACCTTCTTTATTTACACAAGAACAACCTTGTAGACAATTCAACTTACATATACATGACCAACAACCTATAAAATGATTTTACAACATTACAACACGCCTTATTTATAGTCTTTATAGTAGTAAAAACCCTAAATAAAGGTGCCCAAAGATGGTTACAAATCCTCGTAGAGCATTGGCTACAAATATTGCTAATCTTGGGATTCTGTTACAGTGGACTCTAATTCGGTTTACCAGTCGAACTCCATTTGGTCTTCAGTCGGTTTTTATGCACCCACATGTCGACCTCTTGTCAGTTGACCTATTTGACTTGATGTCGATTTATTCAACTTCGACTTTACCCAGTCAAACCACCTCGACCTTCAACTTTCGTTGTCATTCGGTCCATCTCGACTAGACTTTAACTACAAAGAATATAACAACCCAACATTATCCCACTTGTTGGCTTCTTTGTTGAAACTGGGATATTTCTGAACTCTCGTTCACAGACCCAAGGCAGCAATGCCCATTTCCTCTACACCAAGAGAAATTCACAACACTCACAGACTTGGTCAAAGAGTCTGTTATGTTCTCCAATGTGTCTACTTTCTCCAACAACACCTTGTTGCTTTCCACCATGTCTCTCACAAAATGGTATTGTACATCAATGTGCTTATTCTTGGAATGATAAGTTGGTTTATTTTCCAAAACTATTGCACTTTGAATGTCGCAAATTATCTTCATAGCTCTCTGCTCAACCCCTATTCCTGAACATAACCTTTACAGTCATACTTCTTCTTTTCTTCCATGAGTGGCTCCCATGTGTTCAACTTCTATTGTTGACAAGTCTAGAATTGCTTGTCACTTAATCATGCAATTGATTGCTACACCGAAAATCTTGAACACATATCCATTGGTCGACCTTCGACAATCCATATCTCTATCCTAGTTGGTATCGAAAAAGCCATGTACATTTAATTCACTCACCTCTAGGTTTTCCTTGGTAGCATATAGCATAGTATTTCGTGCCACACAAATAACTGAATACTCTCTTGACAGTTGTTCAATGCTCCTTTCCAGGTGTCGACATGTATCTACTCAACACTCCCACTGCATGGGAAATGTCTGGTCGAGTGCATACCATCGCATACATTAGAATACCAACAAAACTTGCATAAGGAACACATGTCATGTCCTCTATTTCCTCCTATGTCTTTGGACATTGTTCAACAATTAGCCTTGCTCCCATAGGAATTGGCACCTTCATACGTTTGCAACCCTTCATGTTGAAACGTTTCAAGATTGTTTCAATATAATTTTTCTAGTTCAACCAGAGCTTTCTAGTTTTTCAATCCCTCTTGATCTCCAATCCTGGAATGAAATTCGTTGCACCAAGATCCTTCATGTTGAACTTGGAGGATAGTTGCTTCTTCACCTCATTTATTGCATTCATTTTTTTTTCAATCAGCAACACGTTGTCAACATATAATGCTACATATATGAAACACCCACCTTCTTCTCTAGAATATATGCAGTGATCAACTTTGCTTCTCACAAAGCCCAAACTAAGGATGTATGTGTCGAAATTTTGGTACCACATCCTTGGTGATTTCTTTAGACCATAAAGGGATGTTTTCAATTTGCACACCAAATATTTATTGCCCCTTAGCACAAATTCTTCATGATGTTTCATGTAGATTTCTTCTTCCAAGTCCCCATATAGGAACGTTGTATTTACATCCATCTATTCTATTTCTATATCAAACGTGATAGCTAGAGACATTAATACTCTAATGGAATTTAATTTTGCAACAGGGGAAAAAAGCAAACTGAAATCGACTCCTTTGACTTGGGAATATCCTTTCGCTACCAATCAAGCTTTAAATTTCTCAAGTTGACCTGTGAGACTCATTTTCTTCTTGAATACCCACTTTCTACCAATGGGATTTCTTCCATTTGGCAATTCGACTTAATCCCATGTATCATTATTATGCAAGGATTCCATCTCTTCGACCATGGAATCCTTCCAGAGTTTTCCCTCTGCTGAGTCGACTACCTCCCTGACCGACTTGGGCTCTTCGTCAGTGGCAGTTAACACAAATGTGGAATGAAATTCAATCGGACTATACCTTTCAATGGGTTTTCTTACTCGTTTTGAACTCCTTACAACCGGGGTCAATTTTTCCACCTCTTCATATGATTCAGTCAACTTATCTGAGTCACCTTCTTCATTCCTCAGTTCAAACTGCAACTTCTCTGGATTATTCTTTGTTTGAACCATCACTTCGGACTTGGACTTCCTTTCGAATTCTCTGAAGACCACATCTCCATTGTACATTGTTTTCCTTGATGTAGGTGTAATGTGCCCTTCCAATTGACCATGATGGGGGTGACTCAATAGCCTATATGAATCCCATGATCTATAGTCAGCAAGGAAAAAAAGGATTCGAGGTGTCACTAGGTAAAAGATTGACAAACCCTAAAAGTGACATTAAATAAAATAAACAATTACATTTAAATGGAGTTGAAGGGAAAATATTTGATTTGGTCAAAATGGGTGAAAGATATAGAATGTCCAACGGAAGGATAAATAGAGGAGAAACCCTTCCCCTTGCCATTATTATTTGATATCTTATAGAGTGCTCTTGTAGCCAACGTTTTCATTAGGGTTTTGGGAAAAACCCTTCCATTGCAGGTTTAGTTTCGGTGGTGTAATATCCACCCTAGCTAGACGTAGAGGAGGATTCATCTGAAGTCCTCTTTTGAATCATTGTGGAGCTTGGTCCCATTCTGGAGAGAATTTGGAAGCTTATCAGTTCATGCAGGGAGTTTACAGGCATTTTCATGAGAATACCAGTCACCAGATCCATCAGCACCAAAGGGTTTTGTGTAGCAATAGTCAGAGGCACCCCCGCAAGTTAAGAAATGGTCATCCCATGAGGCCCAACGAGACACCCTGCAAGCTTTCCGTGAGGACCCCAGTAGATTGGGGGTTTGCAATAGATCGGGTCTGTGATTTGTTCCAAAGAATTGGAGGACCACCAGCAGAACGGTTGTCACTAGAGCACGACAGTGTAGGGCTTGGAGAGCCTTGGGCTTCATAGATTGGCATCATTCCAGTTTTATTGTGTTGTTTATGTATTAGATTGTGATGCTTCCTCAAATCCATTAGTTTGTGTGCTAATAATATTTTGTAACTGATTACAGCCATTAGTTATCATTATATTGATTTGGGAGTTCTTGTCCATAATAAGATGCCATGGTTATCTTTTATAATCGTGTGTAATGACTTCTTCCTATCTGTTTGACAATATTTCTAATTGAGTAAGTTATCCTATAATAATTTAACAACACATTCATTTAATAAAAAACAATCATTTTGAGGACAAAAACATAATATCTCCCCGTAGCTTAGTTGGGGACATTATAGTGGTATCAAAGCTGGTGATTATGCCATCTCGTGACTACATTAATACCTAGAAGAAAAGGGTGTGGAGGATAGACCTCTCAAGAGTCACCATAAAGAGAAACAAAAGTAAATCACACAGATTTAGAATCAGAAGGAAGCATGGGGAAAAACCATAATGTGATCCAAATACTATAAGATTTGGTCAAGAGACAGGAAGACACAACAAGGTTCCAATAGAAATTGCTTGAGGCATTCACACAATTGTTAGGAAAGAACAGGAATATGAATGGTACAGGTCAATATGGACCTAGTGGATCCCATTGAAGTGACAGAATACACATGGAGAATAGAAACAACCATACCCCAACTTAGAGCAAGAGTTTAAATATCCCTGGGCCTTTATCACCACAATTCCTGACAGGGTAGCCTACAAAAGCATGGGAGAAACCGGACCAGAGGATTGATATTAACACCTCATATAGGGAGTATGAGATGTTAGATGTAGATATTTGTGAGAATGTTTCCTATAAATACTTCTATGACCTCAAACATAAATACAACTCGAGGGAAGGGTACAGAGGAGAACAGAGTCCATAGAATTTTGATATCTTGTGTAAGTTGGGAAGGTTGATTATTCCACCCTTCGATGGATCAACAAAGAGTACGACCAAGGCTTGGGTACATAAGTTGAACACTTACCTCCAACTTAACCCAATGACCGAAGCAAAAGCAATTCAGTATGCCACTCTTCACTTGGAAGGTGAAGCTCACGAATGGTGGTACCATGGGCTGGTCACATTAGGGCACACAAACATCACTTCACATGTGGAATTCACTCAGAGCTTGATGGAACATTTTTACCAAAACGACCCTGAAATACACTTCAGGGAGTTGGCAAAGTTGAAACAAACAGGCACACCAGAGGCATACATCACAGAATTTCAAAGGATGGTAGTTATGGTGACATATATCTCTCTGCAGAAGTTGATAATGCTATTCACGGAGGGTATGGTTGAACACTTGAGAGGATGGGTGAATTCCTTTAGGACAACCACATTGCATGAGGCCATCATGAGATCCCATGATATGAAGGACGCAATCAACAAGAAGGTTTCGACAAAATATTTTATCCCTCAAGGAGGCAAGGAGACCAAATTTCCCCAGAAGTCATGGACAGGGAAGGACAAAATGAATGAGGAAACTCAGAGAGAACTAAGGAGGAAGAATATTTTCTTTAGTTGCAAAGATCCATGGGAACTAGGTAATATATGTATGGGAAAAGGTAAATTCCATTACATTGAGTTAGTTTCAAATGAGGAGGATGACAGTGATGACGAAGGTATTGGACATGATAGTGGTGAGCCATCACAGATTAAGGAGCAGGAACCATTGCAAGATATCCCTAAGGGAATTACCATTTCCACACTTTCATGAGTCCCTAAATATTATACCTTTAGGGTTAGAGGAATTGTGCAAGGGAAAAGGATTACATCATTGGTCGATGGGGGAGCTACCCACAAGTTCATTGATGTTGCACTTGCCACCAAGAGAAAGATCCCTATGAAGGAATTCGAGGGATTCAATGTGGTAGTAGTGGATGGGTACAACATGAAGAGTATTTAGAGGATCAGAGGACTAGAAGTAACCTTGGGAAACTACACATTGATCAATGACTTTTACATGGATTTAGAAGATACTCATGTGGTGCTAGGAGTTCAGTGGATATACTCTTTGGGAGATATCTGCATGAATTATAAGGAGATGAGGATGGATTTTAAGGAAAAGTATGGGCAATGATTTGTCCTTAGAGGTATTTCAACAGGTTCCCTAGGGATCATGTCTAACCAACACATGGAGGCCCTTTTTAGACACAGGGACATGGATTGCATAGTAGATTACTTGATCACTATGGAGAAGCCATCACTGGAATGCCAACATTACCCTGTGGATATCCAGGAATTACTTAGAAGGCATGAGAGAGTGTTTGAACCATTTCCAGTAGGGAGACCACATGATAGAGGGTTTGAGCATGAAATTGAGCTAGAAGAGGGGTCAAGTCCCACCATAACCACTCTCTAAAGACATCCCAAGAGATTCAAGTATGAAATAGAGAAGTCCATAAAGGAGCTGCTAGAGATGGGACAAATCTGACCTAGTTCTAGTCCTTTTGCCTCGTCGGTAGTACTAGTGAAGAAGAAATATGGTATTGTGAGGATGTACATAGACTACATGGAACTAAACAAGAAGACCATAAAACACATACCCAATACCCCATATTGATGAGTTGATCGACGAGCTGCATGGGGTGGTGTACTTCTCAAAGTTTGATCTGCAATCAGGATACCATCATATCCGGGTCAGGGAGGAGGATATCCATAAAACAACATTCAGGTGTCACTATGGGTACTACAAGTTCCTGGTCATGCCCTTCGGGTTGACTAATGCACCCACTACCTTTCAATCATGCATGAACCATATCTTCAACAAACAGTTGAGGAAAGTTTTACTGGTGTTCTTTGATGATCTTTTCATCTACATCAGGACATGGGAGGAACACCTGAAGCATGTGGAAAATATTCTCACCATTATGGAGGAACAATCATTTTTTTTCCAAGGAGGAAAAGTTTGATTTTGGTTTGACATAGATCCTTTATCTAGGGCATGTGATCAATGTTGAGGGAGTAAAGTTGCATCATGAGAATATATGGACCATCTTAGACTAGCCCACCCTTAGGAAATTCACATATCTATGAGGATTCTTCAGGATATGTAGCTATTTCAGACCCTTTTTCAAAGGATTTTCACAATTGGTGGTGCCATTAATGGACCTCACCAAAAAGGGGGCATTCTGATGGTTAGAGGATGCACAGGTGTCATTCGACAGAATGAAGAGGGTCATGTGTACTTTTCCAATATTGTCACTTCCATATTTTACGCAGCCTTTTTTCCTGGAATGTGACGCATTCAGTGAAGGGATAGGTGAAGTATTGATGCAAAATGGACATATGATAGCTTTCGAGAGAAGGAATCTAAGGGAGCCTGAGAGGCTCTACCCGATCTATGATAAGGAAATGTTTGTCATCATGCATGCATTGGCCAAATTTAGACAGTAAAAGGTAGGAGGGCTCTTCGTGGTTCAGGTTGACCACAACAGCTTGAGACATTTCTTGGAGTAGCGGGACCTGAATGAAAGACAGTAGAAATGGGTGAGAAAGGTGTAGGCATATGATTTCAACATTGAATATTTAAGGGGAAGAAAAATATGGTTGTTGACACCTATGACAGATATCTCAACAGATTGGAAGTCCATTCTCTTGGTGGAATACTCCAAGAATACCTTCGGTTATGAGCTGTTGGAGGGAAGTATCCAGGATGACAGGTACAAGGTAGTATATGACATCATCTACTACTAAGATAGGATCTATCTAGTCCCTGATTCCACACTCAAGAATATGATTTTGAGGGCAGCACATGATGCACCACTAGTAGGGCACCAGGGGTATCTAAAGACCTACATGCAGGCTAGGGAGAGATTCTCATGAAAGGGTCTCAAAGGGGATGTACTTCGTCATGTGAGGGAATGCATGAATGTCCAGTAAACAAGTCATATTTCACACATCCTGCGGGACTGCTCCAACCCTTATTGATCCCATAACATAAAAGGGAAAGCATATCCATGGATTTCATCATAGGATTACCAAAGGTGAAGGGCAGGGACTATATTTACGTAGTAGTAGATTGGTTGACTAAATATGCGCACTTATTTTCTATTCCTACGGAGTACAATGCATCTCAGGTAGTAGATCTATTCTTCAGGGAGGTGTTCAGACTCCATGGCCTTCCAAGGAACATAGTTAGTGACCAAGATAGCAGGTTTCTCAATTTGTGTTGGTAGGAGTTGTTCAAGTTATCTGGGACAGAGTTGACACCTAGCACTAGCTATCATCCCCAGATTGACGGGAAAATGGATATGGTAAACAAATGGATCGATGGATACATGAGGAACTATGTGTCATGGCAACAATGGGCATAGATAAAATGGTTGCATCTCAGTGATCATTGCTACAACACCACTCATCACATATCCATCGGGATGAGCCCATTCAGGGCATTGTATGGATATGATCCTTCGTCTTTTTTGGATTTAGCATTTGGAGAGAGAAGAGCTCCTAAGGATAAGGACCAGTTACAGGAAAGTCGGGATATATTAAGAGTCCTAAAGGAAAATCTGCAAGCCGCTCAAAATCAGTAGAAAATGTATGCAAACAGACATAGGATAGAACACAGCTTTAAGGTTGGAGATCGAGTCTTTCTCATATTACAGTCATACCGACAGTCGTCGTTGAAGAGGAGTGGTGCATATAATCTTAAGCCTTGATTTTATGGTCCCTACAAGGTGGTCAGGAGGGTTGGGGAAGTAGCATATGATCTATAACTACTAGAGGGTAGTAGGATCCATAATACCTTCCATGTATCATGCCTCTAGAAGGCATTGGGACAGCAGGTCACTGCTTTGGAAGATATTCCTCCACTAGATGAAGAAGGACAGTTGGTTCTAGCTCCCAAGAGGATATTTGATGTCAGGGAATAGAGACTTAGAAGCAGGTTCATTCTAGAGTATTTGGTTGTATGGAGAGGATTGTCCACGAAAGATGCTACTTGGGAAGGGGAGAAAATATTACAACACCCTGATATGGAATTGCTTGAGGAAAAAAAATATTGGGAAGGGAGGAATGTAATGTCCCTTTCCAATTGATCATGATGGGGGTGACTCAATAGCCTATAGGACTCCCATGGGCTTAGTCAACAAGGAAAAAAGGGAGTCAAGGAGGTGTCACTAGGTAAAATATTGACAAGCCCTAAAAGTGACATAAAATAAAATAAACATTTGTATTTAAATGGAGTCAGAGTGAAAAGATTTGATTTGGTCAAAATGGGGAAAACATCTAGAAGATCCAAAGGAAGGATAAATAGAGGAGAAACCTTTCCCCTTGGCATTATTATTTAATATCTTATTGAGTGGTCTTATAGCCATCGTTTTTATTGGGGTTTTGAGAAAAACTCTTCCATTGCAGGTTTAGTTTTGGTGGTGAAATATCCACCCTAAATAGACGTAGAGGAATATTCATCTGAAGTCCTCATTTGAGTTCATTGTGGAGCTTGGTCCCATTCCAGAGAGAGTTTGGAAACTTATCAATTCGCACAGGGAGTTTGCAGGAATTTTCAGGAGAAGAAAAGTCACCGTATCTGTTAGCACTAGAGGGTTTTGTGCAGCAATATTCAGAGGCTCCCCCATGGGTTAAGAAAGGGTCATCCTATGAGGCTCCACGAGACACCCCACAAGTGTCCCGTGAGGACCCCTATAGATTGGGGGTTTGCAACAGATCGGGTATGTGAGATGTTCTAAAGAGGTTGAGAACCACCTATAGAATGGGCGTCACTAGAGCATAGCAGTGTAGGGATTGGAGAGCCTCGAGATTCATAAATTGGCATCATTCTAGGTTTCTTGTGTTGTTTTTGTAGTAGATTGTGATGCTTCCTGACAGCCATTAGTTTTCATTGAAGTAATATTCTTCCATTGATTACAGCCATTAGTTATCATTGTACTAATTTGGGGGTTCCCATCCATAATAAGATGCCATGGTTATATGCTCTAATCTTGTGTAATGAATGTTTGTTATCTATATGACAGTATTTGTCATTGAGTAAGTTATCCTATAAGAAGTTAACAACACATTCATTTAAGAAGAAACAATAATTTTTAGGACAAAAACATAATATCTTCCCCTAGCCTATTTGGGGGCATTACAGCAAGATCCTAGAACTTATATCATTTCATTCCTTCTTTGTATCCAATGAAAATACACTTGATTACCTTCTTGTCTAGCTTTCTACTCTTTTCCTTAGGAACATGCACAAATGCATCACAATCAAATACTTTGAGATATGAAACCAAAGGATTCTTATCTAACCATACCTCATTTGGAGTCATATCGACTAGCGCCAACGAAGGAGACATATTCACTAGATATTTTGCAGTGTTGACTGCCTCTACCCAAAATTCTTGTGTGAGCCCAGCACTGCTGAGAATGATCCTTTCCTTGTCCATCAATATTTTGTTCATTCTCTCAGCAATTCCATTTTATTATGGGGTATATGGTGTGGTATTTTGGTGTGATATGCCACACTGCTTGCAAAATTGATCAAATTCCTTTCCACAAAATTCACCACCATTGTTAGTTCTCAACACCTTAATCTTCTTATCTATCTGGTTTTCTACAAGAGATTTAAACTCTTTGAATTTCTCAAAAACCTATGATTTCTTCCTCAGGAAATATATCCATGTCTTCCTAGAAAAATCATATATGATGGAGACATAATACATGGATACACCAAGTGAAGGCACTGAAACAAGGCCAAACACATCACTATGAACCAATTCTAGAATCACCTTTACCCTTGTCGCTTCAAATGGGAACCTCACTCAACTTTCTTTTCCATATATACAATGTTCATAAAAGTTTACTTCGAAATTACATTTAGGAAAATCTTTGACCATGCCTTTGTTGTGCATAGCTCGAATTCCTCTTTCTCCAATATGTCCCATCCTCACATGCCATAGCATGGTTGGGTTGTTTTGACGAGGACTTGTCAAGTCGGTTTGAATCAACTGAGTCCAAGTCGAGTCGAGTCGATTTGAAGTCGAGTCAATTTCAGGAACAATGAAGTTGTTTCATCTAGTCGAGTCGTCATTCCCTAATAACTTGTACAGGTTTCCAATCTAAACTCCTTTCACTAAGACCATCACACCACTGACCATATTGCGCGTATCCTTCTAAAATAGAGTGTGAACCTATGCATCACTCATCTTCCTGATAGATATCAGGTTTCTTTCCAAACCCAGAATGTGTATCACACTTGGAAGGGTTTTACTCCTCCCATCCCACAGTGTCAGTCGAACTCTTCCTCATCCGACAATTTTTGTTGTCGAGTCGTTCCTCAATAACACATATCCTCCTTCATATTTTTCATATTCGTGGAACCATTCTCTATGTGGTATCATATTATAGGATGCTCTTGAGTCGATCAACCAAACATCTTGCTTCGATTGTGTATTGGTCGACACCATGTACACATCACCTCCCTTATCTGGAGTCGTCTTTCTCTCAATCGACTACTTCTCATCAGATCTTGTATTGTCTTCTATTACAGTTGACTTGCAGTCCCTTTTGTAATGACCATCTTTATCGCATTTCCAACATCTTCTTGTTGTCGATGAACCATGGATTTAGATCTACCCTTTGACTTAGACTTTCTAACAGAGAATTTTCCTTTATCTCTATCAACTAGTTGACCTCTTACGACTAATGCATCTTTGTTCGATCCTTCCATATTCTTCCTTCTCATTTCTTCTGAAAATAGAGATGCAACCATGTATTCTAGCGCTAATATGGTTGAATTACTCCTTATAGCCACAAATAAGCTATCCCAGGAGTCTGGAAAAGAACATAATAGGATAACACATTTCTCCTCCTTAGTGATTTTAATATCCACAACAGATAATTGGATTATTATAGTATTAAATGCATTTAAATGCTTATTCACCAAACTTCCCTCACCCATCCTCAGAAGATACAGTTTCTTTCTAAGGAACAACTTATTTACTAGGGATTTTGACCTGTCAAGATCCCCAACTTGTCCCACATTTTCTTGGATGAATATTCACCTGACACATTCAGCAGTACTAAATCTGCAAGACAAAGTTGAATTTTACTCCTTTCCCTTCACTCAAGTTTCTCTCATTTTTCTTAATCTACAAGGAGATCTTCATTTTTAATCTTCCAAAGCTAAAACTTCTGGCCATTGAATTTTTCGATCTCTATTCTCGAGCTACTTGTCATTCTTTAATAACGCTCTTTAAGAATTTCTGAATTACGACTCTTACTGAACCTAGGGTTTATCTCAGATCCAAGGTTGTTAAACCAAGATATGATACCACATGTTAGGAAATGAAGAAAACTTCCACACTAATTCTATTATAAGAGAGTAAGAAAGATTTAATCAAGAAAGTAAATGACAAAGTAAACACACAGTATACAAATATTTTACCCTGGAAACCCAAATGGGAAAACCAACATTCCTTGAGAATTTTTCTCTCTTGTTGTCTTATTCCTTCAGAATAAAAGTTTACATGCCTAACCCTAGTCTGCACCTAAGACACAGTCGACATCATACCTTCTTGTTTTACACAAGGACAATCATGTAGCTAATTCAACTTACATCTACATGACCAACAACCTATAAAATGATTTCTCTAAAGATTTTTTTCTTTTACAGCATTACAACATGCTTTATTTATAGGATTTACAGTGGGAAAAACCATAAAGAAAGGCGTCCAAAAATGGTTACATATCCTCGCATATAATTGGATACAAATATCGTGAATCTTGGGATTTTGTTAAAGACAACTCTAATTCAGTTTACCAGTGGATTACCAGTTGACCTTCATTCGGTATTTAGTTGGTTTCTAGGTGCTCGCTTGTCGAACTCTTTGACGTGTTGTCGATTTCTTCGACTTCAAATTTACCCGGTTGAACCACCTTGACCTTTGACTTTCATTGTGAGTCAATCAACCTCGACTAGACTTTCACTGCAAAAGAATATAACAACCCAACATCATCAATATTCCAAATCTGCGTATAATAACCAAATGTGTACTCCCCCTTCAACTTGGTAACCCCTGGCCAACCAAATTGGCAAATGAAAATTTTAATACCACAACAATGATAATATCCCCAATATCAACCTTTTCCATTTTAGCCTTTATAGTAGTCTTAATGCCAATGGCCTAATCCTCCACAATCTTGGAGACCTCAAGGACAATAGAAACCATGTTTTGTTTCCACCTCCTACGCAAAACACTATCGATCAAACCCTAAAAAACCACACATCTTCCTAACCTTTACACTGGACCCCAATAATAGACATGTCCAACTAGACTACGATAATGAGATGGAAAACTATCCATCCTACTCATTAAATTCCTTGGAATTAAATGAGTTAAACCTTCATTTAGGAAAGGTGGTAACAACTCTACCTCCTCTTATCCCTATTTACAACATAATCATTAAGGAAATCTACATAAAAAGACCTAAGAGAAATAATAAAGATCCCCCTACCATCAATGTTCTAGAACAACTTGATAATTTTATGTTAGGAAAAGTACTCACTCCCAAGTACTCTAACCTGGGAAGCCCTATGGTAGATGTATACATCAATAAAACCTTGATCCCAGAGCACCTTGATAGATTTAGGGGAATTAATCAATGTGATGACCAAGGGCACAATGATTAGGTTAAACTTCACAAAATTGTTAAGGAACACACCCATTGTCCTCCAACTTATAGATAGATCTATTGTCAACCCAGAGGGAGTGCTAGAATATGTCATAGTATTAATTGATTCATGGGAATATCCAACAGACTTTATAGTTAAAAAAACCAAGGAAAAACTTAATGGGTATCCACTCATACTTGGGAGGCCTTGGTTAGCCACAATATATGCATATATAGAGCGTAAAACAAGGGATATGACTATTAAAATCGATCAATATGATCCGAAATATTTTCGGCACGAAATGAGAGTGGAGATATAATAAATAATTGCACAGAGATATCTTGGATATCCAATAATATAACAGAAATGTATCAGAGATGCAACCATAAACACAAAGATACAATAATACACAATTTTCTATTAATGAGCGAAAATGTACAAAGACTGTAAAATACAGAGTCAAAGACTCACTAGAATGGTGGCAGCTTATCTTTGAGAAGAGATGTGATGGCTACTCACATCTGTAAGAAGATGATTATTACAATGAGGCTCTAAGGGCATTTTTAACGTAAGGAAAATCCAAAACCCTAACCCCGGAAGATGAAAATCCAAAAGGTTTGCAGGCCCCGATGGAGGTAGTTGATACGTCAACTTCCTGGGGGCTACAATTTTTGTGTGAGCAACATTGAGGGAACTTGCATGTTGCTCCCCGTTTTCCCAAAAAATGTCGTTTAGGGCCTCAAAACGGCTTCGGAAGTTCAGGACCCGAAAAATTGCTAAAAATAGTAAATTACCAAATTTGCCAGAAAATTGTTTTGAGCCAATTGAAAAAGGTGAGTGGCCACTGATATCCACCTGGATCAATCCTCCCTCCTTAAGAAGCAATGGTATCCATTGTGTTGAGTGCCCGAGGGAGAGGAAAAAACGGTTGTTGAATCTGAATCTTGGTGAGTTTCTTGCCTTGTTGGAGACGTCGCGCTGCTCAGTTTGTGGAAGTCTTTCATGAACCTGTTGAGGATGAGGTTGTTCAATAAGTCGAGCTACATGAGAGGACAATGTGTAGAAGGAATATTTGCTTTTTGCTGTAACCTTGTCGACCTGCTTTTGTTGGATAGAAGGTGCTTGGGGCGAGGCTATAGTGGTTGCAGTGTCCTTTTGTTCCCCTTTTGAAAAGATTGTGAAGAAGCTAAATTTTGCAGTATGAGATGCTACCTTGTGGCATTTTTTAGGTGGAACAATAGTCGGAACTACCTCTAGTATTCTATAGAGATGACCCCTAGAGAAACAATGACACTGCGGGGTCGAGACTCATAAACAGCATGGCGTCTCCACATATATGGCTGGCCCAAGAGAACATCACAGACATCCAGTGGGGAAAAATCACATAATACCTCATCCTTGAAGGGCCGGATGTCATATTACAATCGACACTATTGGTTGACACAAAGATCTCGTCCTTGGCGAAGCCACCTGATGTTGTATGGCTGCGGGTGTGGTTTTGTCGACAATCCTAACTGTTTGATGAACTCTGCTGAGATAAGGTTCTTCCGGCTTCCACTATCAACGATAAAATGCAATCGTGTCCCCTTCACCCACATCCGTGAATGAAAAAGGCACTCCCCCTCTTCAAGATCTGTTGGTTCTTCTGGTTGAATTGTTGTGGTCGTGACAATAGCAGTGGGGTTTGTGTCGATGATCTGTCTTTTACCAGTATTTTCATAATCAGATTCTAAATCAGGGTTCGACTTCTTGTCTTTGATCTCGTCCACCAATGAATATTTTGAGCGACATTCCTCGGTGTTGTGCCAGGGGCTTTTGTGAAAATCACACCATTTTCCAGTGTCCTTCTTTGTCTTCCCGTGCCCCTTCTTTTCCTGTGGCTTAGACTGGTTTTCAGGAAGTTGTTTGTTAGGGCCGTCTTTCTCATACTTTGGTTGTTGTAGATTTGAAGATCCAAAATCCCGTTTATTCTAGTGTTTAAACTTCTGCTCGATTTTAACAACATATCGATAAGCAGAACCGAGTGATGAGATGTCCAGAAAATCCATTTCAGTTTGGATGTATCTGTGTAGAGCCCCGTGGTATTTCAGAGACAGATGTATCTCAGATTCTTTGATACCCATCTTGGTGCGCAAGGTATGGAATGTATTGGTGAAATCCAGAACTGCTTGGCCCCTGTCTTTCCGCAGTGTGCTCCATCTCATGTATTTGTCCTCATAGTTTCCAATAGGGTAATATTGTTCCTTTACCGCATCCACAAAAAAATCCCAAGTGGGCTCGGCCCCATATATTCCAGACTCCTATGTGGAAATATTCTCCTAGTAAGTTTCCCACCAATGTTTTACATGGGGGAGAACTTTAAGGAATGCGAAGGTGATCTTTTCTCTGTCGGAAAAATTGTGAACAGAGATATAACCTTCTAGTAGGTTTAACCATTTGTCTAGGGCTTCTGCATCTATCTGTCCTTCAAATACAGGAATATCAAAATTAACTTGTACCTTGAAAGGTGAGGTGCCTCCAAAGTGGTTGTTTGATGAAGATGCACACATTGCTATCGGCAGGCATTGAAGGATGTGGGAAAATTTCTCCATCATTTCATCCCTCTGTCGCGTGAGAGGTTGCTCAAGTAATAGATTGATAGGATCGTCTTCTCTGTTGTTTTTCTTCTCTTCCGCCATGGAGGGTTTCTTGGGCATGCGAGAGCGATTTTCCTAAAGAGAGACAAGCTCGAGACCCAACTTGCTATACTCGGACTTCGTCGAGGACATGCACTGAAAAAATGATCAAGAGCAGCCTACTCTGATACCACTGATCCGGATTATTTTCGGCACGAAATGACAGTGGAGATATAATAAATAATTGCACAGATATATCGCAGATATCCAATAATATAACATAAATGTATCAGATATGCAACCATAAACATAGAGATACAGTAATACACAATTTTCTATTAATGAGTGAAAATGTACAAAGACTGTAAAATATAGAGTCAAAGACTCACTAGAATGGTGGTAGCTTATCTCTGAGAAGAGATGTGACGGCTACTGGCATCTGTAAGAAGAATATTATTACAATGAGGCTCTAAGGTCCTTTTTAACATAAGGAAAATCCAAAACCCTAACCCCGGAAGATGAAAATCCAAAAGGTTTGTGGGCCCCGATGGTGGTAGTTGATACGTCAACTTCCTAGGGGTGTAACGTTTTCATACGATCTCCGTTTGGGGCGCCCGATACCTCATTAGAAACATATATCCGAGGACTACAATTTTTGTGTGAGAAACATCAAAGGAGCCTTCATGTTGCTCCCCGTTTTCCCAAAAAACGTCGTTTAGGGCCTCAAAACAGCTCCAGAAGTTAAGGACCTGAAAAACTACCAATAATAGTAAATTAACAAAATTTCCAGAAAACTATTTTGAGCCAGTTGAAAAAGGTGGGTGGCCACCGATATCCACCCGGATCACAATCATATAAAATACTTGTTCTTTACCCCTTGAAAAACCTTTTATTGATACAGAAACACCACTATGGGAAGGACAATAAGAAGAGAAAGACATGTTTCAGAACACAATACACCCAATCCTCATAGTTATAACTGAAAATTTTCTCATCACAATAAAAGCAATGGTTGAATACAATACTAGCACAACACATTAATTAGCACACCTCAAGCATTTACAGAACCTATTCAGCAAGCAAAACTAAGCAAATGTTTATTGAATTTCAGCACAAATTTTGCATGGCTTACTCACGCACATCTGCGCGAGCCAACACAAAGTTGAATGCACACATTGCATAGACCCTGTTACTGTCTCCATAAGAACCTATGTGATTGCAGAAATGGTGCCTTAATGCATTTGGTCGGGCCTCAACCACTTCCAGGTTAAAGTGTACCATGACAAGACCATAAGATTGGCCCGAAATATTTCCTTTGGGATACTAAAATTATGGGAAGTTCCTTCAAAGGGATCACATTCACACTATGAGCAAGCTAAGAAAAACGTTTTATTGGTCCTATAAATACATGACCATGGTGTGCATACAAAGAGAATAATTTTGAGTATTGCTATGTCGTTCAATTTGTCTTAGAGAAGCCATCTTTCTCCTAGAACTCTTTGAGCATTCATAACAAGTGTTTCACTTCTCTCCTCTTGAGAATTCCAACAATCAAGTATTCACCATTTTATTTCCATTTCAATCCATTGTTAGAAGAGAGAAATCTTTGTATATGGGGGACTCAATATCCCTCCCAAGGATGAAGAGGGGACTCATAAGTCCCATTTTTTATCCTAGGTGTTATCAATCTGAAGACTAATTTCCATTAGTAGTTATCCCTTTATCTCATTTGAAAATTTATGTTTGATGTTATATGCATGCTTAGTTTAGCTTTTGTTTCTTTGATGTTTATGTCTTGTTTATCTTTAGTTGAGACATTAATCAACTAACAAATTGTTGTGTTTTCTTGCTAGCCTAACTAGATAGTTAAGGGACCTCTTTTTTCTCACCCAAGTGGAAAAAATAACCCAACTGATTGGAAACCATATTGGGGAGTTGGATCAAACTCCTCCCCAATTAGGTATTAAATATTTATTTCTCACTTATTTTTGTTTGCAGGGATCAAAATAGGCCTAGTCCAACCCTCAGATGCAGTAATTGGTCCTTTGATCAAGAAAACCCAAGTTAAATTTTTGGCCCACCATATCTCTGCATGTTCGTAAGTTTGGGGAGAATAGACGTGTTGACCATGCAGAACCATGCACATTTTTTACCGAAAACACTCGCAGACTGCGCAACTTTCTGGCCCAAACCCGCGTGGATCCACGTGACTGTGAAAAAAAAATAAATTCTAGTAGTTTGGATTTATTTTATGCACTTTATAAAAGACACAAAAAGAATGCATGTGATTCAATCTTGCATTGATACTTAGTCACAGAGAGACATCTAGGGGGATCAAAAAGAACCATAAAATATTTTATTTTCTTAGTTGCCACATGGATGGATTAAGTGTAGCATTTGAAATTCCAATAATTGCAAGCTTTCCTTTTACAAAAAATCACATAAAAATCAGGACTAGAATATTATTTGGACAATCTCGGAGTATGCTCTTTCCTCGCACCCTAGTGTGATCTTGGAAATAAGAAAAAGAGATTGCTTGAAGAAACCTCCATCTCCCTTTAAAATCAACCATCTTTAGGAGAGACCAATGCCTCTTAGCTTGTTTTTGAAACATAATCTCAAAGATTTTTAAGGGCTCACACATACCCACATGTGCAAAATCTTAGGATAGTTTCAAATTTTTAGAGTAAATCACTTAGGAAGTTTAAAGAATTGTAAGGGCCCACACATGCCCACATGTTCACAATCTAGGAATAGTTTCACGTCTTTCTTAGATTAAAAAACATTCTAGATAGATTAAAGCTCAAAAGTAAGGACTCACATGTCCACCGTGCTAGTTACCTAGGGCTTTGTCAATTTTTGCAAGGATTGCTTGTGAAATCTAGTAAGTTAGCACTAAGAAACAACTGTAAAGGACCAAGTGACATCCACATGCCAAAACTTTTCTCACTTAAATTATTAAATTCATCACTCACCATCACTTCTTGAACACATCACATATTCAAAAGTTTTTTTATTAGATACTTGAAACCATAGTATGCTCTTCTCCCCACGCTCATAAGCAATCTGGGAGGATCAGAAGGGATTCATTTGTTTAGTAAAACTATTTTTGTGCATGCCAATTTTAATAAAAAATATTGGCCCATGACTCCAACCTCACAACTCTCACATCCTAAAAGCAACCATAATGAACCCACTTCTAACCTCCACAGGAGGAACACAAAAGAATTTGGTAGTCTAAGTTACAATTTTGGGGATAAGAATCCCAAATAACTCCCCATCATCATTTTTTTATTGAAACTTAGAAAGTTGTGAAATAGGATACCAAAATCATCTCAATCAAGCATTCCTACACCATAAGGCAGGGAGACACCTGTGAAGGATCGAAGGTTGAGGTCCAGTTGTTTTGTGTGTGCCTCCTTAGGTCACCCAACCCTTGGAGGCCCAGTGTTATTTGAGGCTCGGTGTTTTTTGAGGTCCGATGGTATTCTGTGCGTGCCTCAAGTACTTTTTTGGAGGCCCGGTGTTATTTGAGAGGAAGGAAAATAGTTCTATTAGGACACATACATTGATGATATCATCAACCATATTACATTATTACTTGATTTATGTCTGATTGCCATCATTTGATTACATACAAATTTAAAAATACATTGTTGAGATAGATTGCAAAGAACTAGTTCAAATTTTTCTCCTCATCACCACTTGCACATATCCACATATAGTCTAGCACCATAGGGGAACCATAGCTTCCCCTTCGGTCTTGACGTTTGAGAAATCTCCCCCCAATTTTGGGAGGTGTCCCCAATTTGGCTGACACATCATCACAACCATCACAATCACCAATTAGTGCTACAGTTCTAGGCTCAGCATTGCTTGGATACACCTTGCTTGGTACCACTATCCACAGCACTTCACCTACCAATCCTCCACCAAAAGGAGGTATAACTCAACATTCATTGCAAGGTACAAAATCCCAACCATACTCACAAGGAACATCTTCTCAACCACATCATACTATGGTTGGAAATACCCCATCCATGCCATACTTAGCATCTCTCAACATCCCAGATTTGACCAAATCGATGAATTATCCTATATTACATGACCCCACCTATCTGAATATTCCCACCAAGTTTCCTTCCAATATTTCCAAATTCAAAGGCAAACCTGAAAATGATGCAGCTAATCACATTATGCATTTCCACATGTGGTGTTCTTCTAATAGAATTATGGAATATTTTTTTTTCTTATGATTGTTCCAAATAACTCTCACAAGTCCCTCTGCTAAGTGGTATGTGGATGAGAAATTCGGGTCCCACTCAACTCTTGAGTCATTGGTGAAAGCCTTCTTATCATTCTTCCAACTCCCAGTGCGCCACAACACCGGATTGGAAATCCTATCTGAATTTAAACAAACCTTGGTCATTCATATTGTCGATCACATTCATGAATGGAGGAGAATAAGAAGCATTTGCAAATCATATACCACCTTGCAACAACAACTAGACCAGTTCCTCAAATCATTAGTCCCTCTCCTCGCCAAAGATGTAGCCACTACTTTCCCTCAAACTGAAAACAAGGCCATCAATAAGGCCCAATATTTTGACTTAATTTACTCTCAATCAAGTTATCTTTATACAGTTTTACATGTTTCTCCTCACCCTCTACCATTTGGTCAAGACAAACCAGGAACATCGCATGATGTCGATGGGTTGATTGGGTCCATGGCCCATACACACCCACACACTCAACTGGTACCCACGTTTGGGGCCAATCCATACCAACCACCATATGGGGGAAACCCATACTACTCGCCCCCACCACATCAACCGCCATTCATGGCACCTCCTCCTCCCATCATGGGACCACTAGTACCTTCACCCCCCACTCAACTTGTGCACGTACAACATCCAGGCCCTTCGCCATCCACGACATACACTCCCAACCCTATGGGAGGTATCTCCACTTCATATAACCAAAATGGACCTCCCCCAAGTAAACCACACTACCTCTTCTCTGGTCCTCCTCAACCTGATTCCCCATAACATGGAAAACAGTAGGAAAGGGTAAATTTTATCCAACCTTCTCCTATTCAACAAGTTCAAGATTTTGAACAATTGAATACCGTGTTGGGCCCCAACAACTCCCCCTATATTTTTACAAAATTTAAAGGACCCTTATTAGAATCTTGATAATTATAATGAGCTACAGAATCAATCTTTTCAAATAGTTCCATGCCTTGGCTTGCTTTGAGACAAACTTAAGACATTCACTGTAGTATGAAACATTCATTACAAGAGTATATGTCAAAAGTTAGGAATGAGCATAAAAAAATTTAAACAAAAACGTTAATTTTTATCAAATGTTTACTTTCGTTTAAATTATGATTGTGTTCATTCTTTTGCTCATTAGCAAGTTTGACTATTTTGAATAATATGTTCAATACTTTATCAAATTTTATCTTGGTTGGTTTCTTATTTTCATAAAATCATTTGGTGATATTAATTAATTAAATTATTTTTTTCATTTTGCATCTCATAATAATAATAATAATAAATAAAAATGAATTATCTATCATTTGTTTGATTTTGTGAAAAACCAATATTAATATTTTTCTCTTCTCCATTAACTTGAAGCTTCTAGAATTAAGATCACATTTGAAAGTAAAATATAAAAAATGTTTGTTTAGAACTTATAGTTAGTTTAAATTCATTTTTTATTTTTCTAGATTTTGTTTTATTCACAATTTTTAGGTTATTAATTTAGGTTTCTTTTTTGTTTCACAGGTTTCTATTATCAAATATTTGATACAGATCTGATCATGGCTTGATTTTATCATCCAAATACGTTCAAGATGATTGATCCAAAAATAATTTTGGATTGCTACAAATAATTTTACGAGCAACAACAAATAAAATTTGGAAAGGCGTCAAGATCAGACAAGCGATTTTGCAGAACTGATTGCAGCCAAACCGTGAGGAATTTGAAGAAACGGTTGAAAACCCAGAACCAAAATGGACCCATTTACCTTTCGTGTAGATATTTTCCCAAACAAATTCACGATTTGAGAGATATTTGGGTCTCTTTTAGAGGAAAATTTCATGTGGCGGAAATTAATAGTGATGCCAAGACTGTTCATTCATTTTATAAATATATGAGAAAGATCAAAGCCAAGAGATCGAAGAATTGGAGAGGAGGATTTTAATCCTTTCTCTTTTGTATATTATTGCTTTTGTAAACTTTTTATTTCTTTTCAAATGGAGTTATGGATTGCTGGAATCTTTGGGAGAATGGACGAGTATTTTCAAAGAAGAATATGGAATTCCAAGTTGCTTAATGGCTTTTGTCCTGTAAGTAAAATGGTTTTATTTTCATTATAATATCTCCATATTCTTTAAATAATTGATTATGCATTGATTTAAATAGCTTTAGTCTTTTTTATCAATACATGGTTAATTATTATCATTTATGTATTAATTTTTCCAATCTTTAAAGTCTATTATCCAAAAGAATTCTTCCAGGACTACAGAATGGACAAGTGATCCCAAAACTTAATAGAACGGCATATATGCATTTTGGCTTTAGCCTTTTGTATATAATGTTGTTATTTATGTTTTGTTAATCTTGTTACATGTGCATGTCTGATATCTTTAGATTAAATGATCTGTGATGTGTAGAAGGTTTATATTATAAATACCATCTATCATTTGCTTCATTAAAATACAAATGCTGTGATTATATCTTCGATTTAAATATGAGATTTATCTTTGAATTTTAAATTGAATGATAAAATGCATAGATTGCTTCCAGATTTATCTTGTTGTAATCATGTATAATGATGAGATCACAGGTTTATGTTTGTGTTTCATTTTTTGTCATTAAAACCTAAGCTGCCAATACATGTTCTAAATTTATTTATAACAGTCATAAGGTTCGTTGCAGATTTCTCTCTTGGACATGGCAGTTGGATGTTTACCACTCATGCAAATGCTTGGATACACCTCACTAATTCACTGACATGATAGTTTATTTGTATTTTTCTGTCATTTACATATCATTGAAACTAGAATGTATGGTTTATCTTTGACTATCCACATGTTCATGTTTCATTAAATTTTTTTGCAAGATTCTTTAAATTTATAAAAGAAAAACAATAAATATTTTTATGTGCTTTCTTTATCTGCTTCCTAGAAGCAATCATTTTTCACATTGATTTTCGTAAGTTTTTATTAAAACTTGCATCTTGTAAATCATGTAAATAAACGAGACTTGTATATCTTTTGCTTAAATACAACTACTATAATTACATTTGAACATATGTACATATATATAGTGTGTTTAGTAATTAGTTAGTTATTTCTCTCTTTTATTCGTTTCTTTTAGGATTTTTAGATTGGCTAACGAAGCCATTAAACCCATCAGAACGAGTTACACCAAATGGCTTGGGTTATTTAGACAACCCCAGACCGGACTCGCTCTTCCAGTTGACGGACAGTCAATTTCGTCCGTCAACAAATGGCGCTAGAAGGAGGGTTGAGTAAATTTAATGATTAAATGTTTCACCCCTCATCTTTTCATAATTCCATATTTATAAATCCTTCTTATGTATCATCTTATAATGCACTACAAGGCAGGCTAACTATTTGGAATCAATTTCTTCAAATTCTTAATGTCTTCTGCCCAAATCACTGTGTCGGAGCATGATTTTAATGTCTCACTACCAGTTATTTCCAACAAGACAATTGATCTCTTTTCAGAACTCACCTTTGATGGTGAAGGGAACACATCTGCAGTAGAATATATTTCTAACTTTTTTTATAAGTGTTTAAGACATAAGATCACCGATTCTAATGTTACATGCAGATTATTTGCTCTCACTTTTCGAGGTCGGGTTAAGGTTTGGTTTGAATCTTTTCGGGCTAATTCTATTCATTCTGTGTCTGAGTTTGTATTTGAGTTTTTATCAGATTTTAGCAACTATGATTATGATGAATTAAGTGAAGAATTAAGTTGCTTAAGGAAAGAAAATGGTGAATCATTCAATGATTTTGCAATTAGGTTCATTCATGTTGGTATTAGATTCCCTTTGAAAGAAATGCTGCTTATAAATGAATGTTTTGAATATCTCGTTTCTCTCTCAGACAAGCAAGATCAATTAATTTTTAACCAATCTGAATTGAGCACTAACACTCAATTTCAAGATGGTTCAAATTTTCATGTTGATTTTGAAGATTTTGAAGCACCACAATTTTTGTCGACTTCTTTCATTTTGGCAAATCATGAGCCACATAATGCAATTATCACATCTAATCATTCTTTGCAAACAATGTCTCCTCCTATTGAACAAGGAACCTTTACTTTAAAAGATGACAGTTGTCCCACTCTCATAGATTTTATAAAAGTTTCTAAAGTAAAAGAGGCCGAATGTGAAGTTGATAATCATGTGGACGATAAATCTTCTCCTAATTTAGTTGAACAGATCTATGATCAATCAGTGGGAGACAAAATCATTAGGCAGACTATTAATCAACCTTCTATCTCTAGTGATTTGCTCTTAAATTTTCCCTTACATAATGAACCAAATTGTCTCTTAGAAACTGTCTCGTATTCTTTAAAAGAGAATACAACAGAGGTTGATCAGTTTATACAAGGAGAGGGAACAAAACCATATTTCGAAACGTATATACCTATCATTTCAAGAGATGCATTTTGTCTCCTCAATTCTTCTACATATTATTC
>JASDQU010240931.1:71789-86298 GCA_032191745.1 Picea mariana
TGCTGCCCTGGATTGTTGACTATATAATCCCCTGGACCCCTGGATGAAAAGAAAACAACAAGTGGGAGAATGTTGGGTATGTGTTATATTCTTTGCATGTGTGTGTGTGTGGGTGCGTCAGATACGACAACTGCGTCTGACGATCCCTGTTGGGTATTAATTTTTAGCAGATTTGTAAATTAATCCCGGATTAAGGGATTAGGGTTTTGGTGTCTACAGAATACCTAAAAACATTGTATATATTGTATAGCGAATGGTGAAATTAAAGATAATGAAAATAAGAAAAGTTTTCCCAGTTGAGGGTTTCTGGTATAAAATCTTTGTGTACTCTGTGTATGAGCCATTGATTAATTTCTGTATTGCTTAAGAATCTATATGCATTGCTTTATTTCACAGGTTTAAAACTTACACATTTCTGGTGAGTACCTCTTTATTTTTACGCAAGCTTGAGAAGGATAACATATGCTTGTTGATGTAAGATCATCCTTCAAATGAGTCCTTCGAAGTATGTTTAACGAACCCTAGGAAGGAGTGGTTCGGTCCCATTACGGGTCTTCCAATGTTTGTTTAACGAGTCCAAAGATAGAAAACTCAAAGGTTTTTCATGATTATAGAGTTTAGAAAAACACTTAAAAGAGAACTCTCTCAGTTACTTTTTCATAAAATAGTCTGATGAGACCGAAAAAGAGATAAATTATCGCCCAAGAGACGCTTTCTTCAAATACTTTAACGAGCGTGAAAAGAGCAAGGTCGCTCAGCAATCTTTTCATGTTTAGAGAGTCTGAAAAGAGCTTAAAGAGGACTCTAGAGGGGTTCATTTTTCGTATAACCTTGTTGAGCCCGAAAAAGTGATAAAAGTGTGCTCGATCGCATTCTCATGTATTTTCGAGCGTGAGAATGGACAAAGACCAAGCTCGAGGTTTTGTGCAAAAACCATAAAAAACAACTCAATCATGCGACGAAAAAGAGAAGAAATATCCGTATCCCAGTGTATAAATGTCGAAGTCGTCATGTCTGCAAAAGTCTCACTCATAAGGGTATTAGGAATTAGGTTTAATAAATAAAACAATTATAAAAACCCAACAAAAATGGTAAAAGTAAATATAAGTGGGTAAAAGTTCTTTTTACCATAGTCATTGTAACTTTGCCAATATTTTAGCCCAAAACCCCTTTTTTGCCCTTGAATTTCGACGCTCAATTGTGGGAGGTACGAGCATCCATTCGACGAACCATCTCTGGCAGTGAGGTAATCTCCTTATCTTCTATCTTTTCATGGTTCAATTTTTCATTTTCATTGGTAAAATTCATGTTTTTGAGTTTGTTTTAGGGGTTAAATTTGCACTCAGCCATTCTCGCAGGCCAGCCACATGGGACCTGCGAGAATGCATCATTCTCGCAGGTGGCCCTAAAGGCACCTACGAGAACCTCGCACTGTACCTAAAGGGCACCTGTGAGAACTGCAAAGTGAAAAATTTCTTTGAAGTTTGCTCAATGAAAAAGATACCAAGTCTTGAAGAGAGTTTCTAACCTTCTTCTTATGTTTCTTATGTAGGTATTTGGATATCACCATGGTTCTGGAATGGCGTGAAAGAGAGCATGAAGAAGATGATGCTATTGCTGGGAATAACCCAGGCACCGTTGCTTCTTTGCGAGACTGTGGTCTCCTGAAATTATTTCGTATCCCAGGTATGAGGGCCCAAGTCAGGCTATTGGAGTACCTTGTGCATATGTGGGACGTGGACCAACAAGTTTTCCATGTAGGGGTCCACACATTGTCCTTGGATATCAAGGATGTTTGTTTCTTGACAGGACTGTCACGACATGGGTACCACACTAGCTTGACTGGCAGCAGAGGTGGTGGGCTGCCTATGAGTGAATATTGTCATTTGTACTGTGTTCCAGAGGCGAAAAGGAGCAAAGGAAAAGTGGCCATTTGGGGGGTGCAGGATTTGACACTTCACACTATTTTGTTCACCATTGCTAGTATGGCTGGGAGAGCTACTCCTCACATGGATCCCCAGAGATACTTTCAATATGCCATAGAGTGTACTAATCCTCGGGTCTTTAACTGGGCAGACGCAATCCTTCGTAGCGTGAAGAGGCAGTTGACCAAATGCAGGAGAGGCGACCTGAAGCAATTTGGTTACGGGTCTTTGTTAGTGTCCTTCTTTCTTGAGAGGGTTCCCTTGCTGAGGTTGTAGGTTGAGTGGGGTCTACCAGCTCTAGAGGATCCAAAAATGTTGAGGTGGTGTAACCTCATGGCCAAGCATGTAGCTGGACCAATCATCAAATACAATGATTCCTTCTTTGACTGGTTGCGACCACAGATGTTGATGGTCGATGATTATGCCTATGTTGGGTTGGATTTCCAAGGAGATCCAGACTTGGCCTTGCCCGAGGGTGCTCAGTGGGGAGATCTCGATAAAAAGTACACATTTTTTACTTTTTAAATATTTTTGTGAATTTTATCATATGCAAATGTTTTAATGTTCGTCCAAGGTCTAATTACAAAATTATTTTTTGATGACACAGATGTGGGGCCTTATCGAACTTCAGGTACTTCTCCTATTCAGCGACGAGGAGAGGTGGCTCTAGTGCCACGATGGGATGCTGAAGATTATGAAGTGGTGGAACAAAACCTGGAGGGTTTGACAGCAAACATTCCAGACATGCCTCTTGGAGAGGTTCCACAACATTATCAGCGTCATACAGTAGGGGTGTCAGAGTCTGTTGGCCGACTACTTTGTAGGGTTGCCCAGGCAGTCATGTGCTACCGTGAACATCATCCATAACGTCACTTTGTAGAAGCTATGAGCTTCAGATTTTGAAATTTTGGTTCTTGGACAAAACTTTTTTGTAAAAAACTTTTTGATCGTTATATATACATATGGATTCTACCGGCTTATCTTGTGTTGTGTGATGCTTGTGATGAGATTGATTTATAAATGACCCAAATGTCTATCTAATACATAGTTAGTTAATGCATCAATTAATGTATTTAGACATCTAGGAATATGTTGATATTCAATATAATCAAAATAACGTTCCAAGAGGCGAATTCGCAAATACACCCGTAACAAAGTAGGACTTCGAATAGCATAGAAATTACTTAATTGTAGTACTACGAGCTGTGAATCGAGTCGCACAACCAAGCGACGAATATTGAGCGAGATAGCATCAATCAATAATTCGATAACGGCGCTATACTCTGCAATATTGTAGGTCGCACGGCCGAGGCACACACCTCGTAGAGTGACAAGTTCTTTTGTAGGGGCGTAAATTGCCCACGCAGCAGAAGCAAGGTTCTGACTACTACGGCTAGCGTCATCAGCGAAGACAATGTGGGGTAGCGAAGACTCCAACATCTGGAAATCAAACACAACGTCACATAAGAGTAGAGACCAGATAACGAAAAAAAGCAAACTACAGTAACACACAAGAAGTATGATACAATAAAAATACAAGTACTCATGCACAGGTGATCTTATGCATAGTACTTCTTCAAGTACAACCCATTTATGGGTTCACTCAAAGGGATACCATCGTAATCTACTAACTCATAAGATCCTTTCTCCAAAACTCGTCTAACGATATAAGGACCTCGCCACATGGCTTCAAATTTTTCAGCTCCTAGCATATCTCGATCTTGTTCGTAGAGGAGAACCAGATCTCCTTCAAAGAAAACATGAGGCTTGACATGTTTGTCGTATTGGGCCTTGACACATTTCTTCTGGGCTTCTATGACTAGGGTAGTGTCGCGTCGAGTTTCATCTAATCGCATAAGGTACAACAAACGTTCTTCTTCTGTAGAAGTGTTCGGTAGGAGTTCGACGACTAGTTTTAAAGAGGGTATCTCACATTCAATCGGGAGAATGGCTTCTACACCATAGACTAACTGGAAAGGTGTAAACCCAGTAGTGGACTTAACGGACGTCCGGCAAGCCCACAATGCTGAAAACAACATTGTGTACCAACTTGTTTTGTGAATCCCTATCATTCATCGAAGCATGGTTATGAGAACTTTGTTAATCGCTTCGACTTGGCCGTTGGCTTGTGGGTAATAGGGCGTTGAGTTTTCATGGCGAAGACCCAACTTTTCAGCGAGTTCGGACATCATGAAGTTTCTAAAGTGGCTACCATGATCGGTGACGATAGCCTGAGGAACACCAAAATGAGTTATGGTGTGATTGAAAATGAATAATGTTGCGGTCTTTCTAGTATTGTCAAATGTCGGCATCGCCTCAGCCCATTTCGTAAAATAATCTATGGCTACAATAATGTATCCATGCCCCCCGGCCGAGTGGGGGTGACATGTCATGAAATCGATGCCCCATTTCACAAAGGGACCAACGAAGACCACAGGTTGAAGAGGAGCGGGATGTGACTGTATCTTATGATTATAGGTCTGGCAAGCATGGTATTTTTGGACGGCGATCATGCAATCGTTAAATAAAGAAGGCCAAAAATACCCTGCTCGTAAGATCTTCTGGGCAGTAGCATACCCAGACATATGACCACCACAGGCTCCAGAATGGTAGTCATTTAAGGCTTTCTTGGCTTCATCGAATGTGAGGTAGAGTCGAAAAACTGAGTCAATCCCATGGCGATAAAGAGTATCCCCGAGGATAATATATTGACGAACTTGGTAGCATATTCGACGTCAGTCGGTACTAGACAAATTAGGATGGAAAGTTTGGGTTTGGATATATATGATGATATCACCATACCAAAGATCATCGGAACTAATGAGGAAAATGGATTCATCAGGTAATGAATCGGCTGCTACATTTTCCGTTTCAGAGTAGGGAAAGTCACATATCAACTCGGCAAACACTAAGGACTTCTTGGACTTGGCTCGTTCAAATTCCAAGTCAAACTCCTGGAGTATAACTATCCATTTGGAGTATTTTCCCCCTAGCAATTGACGTGTGAGAATGTGTTGCATAGGGTTGCAGTTAGAAATCACTGTAGTCTTGCGAGAGAGGATATAGTGTCGGAAACGTTGAACTGTTTGAACGGCTGCCAAGGCCAGTTTTTTGACATGTAGATACTTGGTTTCGGTAGGTGTTAGACTTTGACTCAAGTAATAGATAACATGTTCGTCATGAGAATCATCCTCTTGGATGAGAACCATAGCAATGGTGTAATCTGAGGCTGCGAGGTAGAGGAAAAAATCGCGACTGTAATCGAGGGGGAAGAGAAGTGGAGCATGTGTCAGGGACAGTTTCAAAGCTTCGAAGGCTTTGTTTGCATTGGTATCCCATATGAACTCGAACCCCTTTTTGAGGAGTCACGTAAATCCACGAGTTATCTCGGCGTAGTTTGGGATGAAATGACGAAGAAAGTTTGTTTTCCCTTGTAAATTTTGTAACTGGCGAAGTGTAGAAGGAGGAGGGAGATTGAGAATCGCCTCGACCTTCAAAGGATCTACCCTAATCCCTTAACGTGAAACAATAAAGCCTAGAATTCAGCTGGATTCTACACAGAAAATGCATTTGTGAGGATTCAAGCGTATATGGTAAAACCGACAGCGAATGAAAATGGCTCGGAGGTGGATTGGATGATCGACTTGGTGCATGGAATGAGCGGGCAAGTCATCAAGATATGGTTGCACGATGTGCTTGATATCATGGAAGGCATAAGACATAGCGTGTTGAAAAGTTGTGCCAGTGTTCATGAGATCGAAAGGAAGTTTTCGATAGGCAAAAGTGCCCCAAGGACAAATAAAAGTCGTCTTGTGTTGATCCTCGGAAACAATATTGATTTGATTATATCTAGAGAAACCATCCATCAGAGAGAAGATTTCGCTTCTGGTGCAATCATCGACAATCTGATTGACGAAGGGGGTAGGAAAGTTGTCCTTAGGACAAGCTTTGTTGATATCCCTATAATCAACGCGTACGCGGATTGTGCCTTGTTTCTTGTCGATCGGGACAAGATTGGAAACCTAGTCAGTGAGGGCCACCAGGTAAATAAAGTTGGCTTTGAGAAGTTTCTCAACTTCAAGCTTGATAGCAGTCGCTTTACGGGGGTGAACTGGACGAAGGCGTTACCGGACGGGTTTAGCATCTGTGTATGTCTTGATCTCATGTATCACAATGTCAAGGTCGATACCTGGCATTTCTTCGTAGCTCTAGGTGAAGACGTCACGAAACTCTTTGAAAAGTGACGTGTAGGTGACGATTTCATCAGGGGAACACTAAGCTCTGATATGCACATTTTTGACAATTCTAGGTTTGATGGATATGTCGAGGGGAATAGTGGGTGAGATATTGCTTAAGTTCCCTTCAGAAAACACATCGTGTGTGGACTCGGGAACAGTTGAAATGACGACAACGGTCGATGGGGTCGAGATCCATTGGTAGTTCTCGATGGTATGTTGCTCCAAGAAGAGAATGGAACGATGATGTCCATCGTTCCAAGGGGTGTCTTCCATAATAGACATGATCATCTCATCTGTGGGAAAAATGACACGGAAAGGATCTAGAGATAACTCACCAAGAGAGGGGGTAGAAGGGGTTGCCGATTGAATGGCCTGATAGGCAGATTCGACCAGACTTAAAGGCATTTCATCGCTGTAACGAAGATGATCGCCAGGGTCAGGTACCACCCATGGATCATGAGACGCAGGGTTTCTGTGAATCAAGGTGGAGATCATGTTGATTGAAGTGAAAGACGAGTGTGGAACATCGGGTGTTGGAATGGGGAAAGTACCCATTAATGAAGAGTCTTTGAGAAGACCTACACCGACGTTCTCGTAACCGGGAGGGGTTTTGGCAATGAACGGTATGTTTCCAGTACGCATATCTGAGTTAAAGAAGGCTAATTGGTCGACAGTGATGACCTTTCCTTGATGTGGGAAACGTACAACACGAAAAAGAGTTGACACAACTGCGCGCATGGAATCGATCCAGCTATGACCAAGAAGAAGATTGTAATCAAGAGGAGCATCAAAGACTTCCACTTCGACTTGGACCATTTTTCCTTCTAGCGTGATTGGAAACCATTTTTCCTTCTAGCGTGATTGGAAATGAAGGAAGAACACTGTAGGGCTTAAAAATGGAGCCATTGAAGGCTTTGAGAGTGTTATGGGATTCAGTCAAAGAGGGAGAGCCGATGGCTTTCCAGCAGGTAACAGACATGACACACGTCGAGGCACCCTCGTCGATAATGGTTCGAAAAATGTTTTTATCGGAGACAATCACTTGGATTTGGAATGCTAGTTGAGGGGGTAACCTTGGAATGTGATCTTCCAAGTCAAAAATTATTAAATTCGTATCCGTCGAGTCGATTCCATCGATATCTTTCAATAGTGCCTTCCGTTGTGTGGGACAAATTTGAAGGACTTCGTGGGCTGACATCGCAGAAGGTGCTTGGGCCAGATCTTCAACAATGTTGTAGTTCTGGGTAGCACAAGCATGAGGATTGAAAGTTGATTTCCGAACGACGCCCTTTGGAGGGGTCGAAGAACTATGTCAAGGCTCGGTCATTCAAGATGAAGAGAACCGTTGGTAGGTGGAGTCGTAGGAGAGGGTTGTACCAATGAAGAAGGTAGATCATCAACCTTCTCTTTAGAGGGAGAATAATCTTTGGCTCGAGTGGTGAGTGCAATGTCATTCTTGTTTGAATCATCAGTACACATCAATACATAGGACGTAGTAGAAGGGGAAGGTTGGTCATTAATGACTAATTGGGCCTATTGTTGAGAGGGGAAGGGTTGGGACAAAATGGCCAGAGTGGGTGGTTTCGAAGCCCCTTGAAGGAACTTAGTAACTTCGACGCGTCGTGGACAATCCTTCGTGTAGTGATCATCACCACAGATAAGACAAGGGTATCGGGGTTTGCAATTATCCCTATCATCAACTCATTGACCGTTGAAGGTATGCTCAAAAATACATGAGAACACGATCGAGCACACTTTTATCACTTTTTCGGGCTCAACAAGGTTATACGAAAAATGAACCCCCTGGAGTCCTCTTTAAGCTCTTTTTAGACTCTCTAAATATGAAAAGATTGTCGAGCGACCTTGCTCTTTTCACATTCGTTAAAGTATTTGAAGAAAGCGTTTGTTGGACGATAATTTATCTCTTTTTCGATCTCATCAGACTATTTTATGAAAAAGGAACTGAGAGAGTTCTCTTTTAAGTGTTTTTCCAGACTCTATAATCATGAAAAACCTTCAAGTTTTCTACATTTGGACTCGTTGAACAAACATCGAAAGACCCATAATGGGACCGAACCACTCCTTCCTAGGGTTCGTTAAACATACTCCGAAGGACTCATCTGAAGGATGAGCTTACATCAACAAGCATATGTTATCCTCCTCAATCTTGCGTAAAAATAAAGAGGTACTCGCTATAAATGGTGGGGGAAAATTTGGGAAAGGGATGTGTTTTCGTATTCATATTATTGGCAGTAAGTGTCGCTCTTGAACATGACACCCCCTTATTCATTATCTGAAGCGAGTTTGGGAAATCCATTTGTCTCTCATTCGATTTGCTACAAGGTCATATCCTGAGTCATCTCTGAGTCAATGCTGCCAAATCATTGGTCGTTTCATTCATATGTTCAAGAGAAGTTCATCCGAAACCTCTATTGAGTCGACCATCTGTAGTTGTCCATTCTCTCTGTGTCGACCTTCCCTATGTCTAGTCCAACTTACATTATACTCTGTTTCACCTTCAAAATCTATTACTCATTTCATGTCATTGATGGGGGATACATCAAGGCCCTCCTGTGACGAGTTTTGTTTTGTTGACTCCAGCTCATTATCCGGAAACAAGACTTAGAAATTATTTGGTACCTTGGAACTTGCATGCCTCAATGGTAGGTTTCCTCGCTTTCGACAGTGGGTTTTCATCATTGACCCCTGATTAGGAGATTTAGTTGGATGTTCGACCTCAACTCATTTATTCACATTCGGTGGATTCTCAAGCAGAGAGAACCAAAACTCCACCTGGAGTCGCCAATTTGTTATCGGACTAATCGGTAGGTGCGGACACTAACAGATCTCCCTAGATCCACCTGGATCTAGAACAAAACAGGACAGGACATGACTATTTCCCTAAGTTATGACCATTGAATTAGTTAGTAAGGAGGAACAAGTGACATACCTTTGTAACGCTTCCTAGGGTCTCTGTTGCTCCCGCTTCACTCCGGTGCTCTCGTGAGGTCAAGACCAAGACAACACAAACCAACCAAAGTGAAGATAGCAAAAGTGAGAATGAGTTACACAATAAAGTGAGAATGACTTTATGGGAAAAGGACATGTCGATGTATCATATTAATCGAAAGTAGAATAAACAACCTGATCGCCTTGATGTCGCAAGATTCCTTTCGGTGACTCTTGGTTCCAACACACACACTAGCTCTTTCCTTGCATGAAGAAAATCCAATTCCTCTTGATAGACCTACTAGAGTCTCCTAGCTTCTGCTCAAGCTGAGTTCTTCACACAATTCCTTCACCAATTCTTCAATTAATCTTCCTTAACCTTTTCCATGAGAATGCTATCAATATATAGGAGAGGATGAGATGGTTACATGGATGAGAATGATCCCACCAAATCAGGGAAACCAGTAAAATGATAACCATTCGAATGCCAACCCATTTTATAGAAGATTCCCTTCTAAAACCATCGAGACTTCATCTTTTTTCCAAGCTTGAAAACATGTTCGCACCCTAAGTATAGAACACAGTGCGAGAAGTTTGCACCCTAGCTGAAGGTGGCCTGCGAGAATGGGTCATTCTCGCACCCTAGGCTATAAGCAGCCTGCAAACTCACTTTGAAAATATGTTTTCTGGAAGGGGATGAATGCCACTTTTCTCAGTAGAAAGTTCTTGTCAGGAGCCTGAGTACACAATCAAGATGACCAAAATCATGTGTAACACCTCCCTTAGGAACTGCCTTGTTCTAGAACCCATGGTTCCTCGGCCTCCTTCAGGGAGTTCATTTTTCAGGAACCCATCGTTCCTTGGCCTCCCTTAGGGAGGGCCTTGTTCGGTAACCCATGGTTCCTTGGTATCCTTCAGGGAATGCCTTTTCCAGAAACTCATTGTTCTGTGGCCTCCTTCAAGGAGTGCCTTTTTCAAGAACCCATTGTTCCTTGGCCTCCCTTAGGGAGTACCTTTTTTGGGAACCCATTTCCTTGGCCTCCTTTAGGGAGTGCCTTTTCCAAGAACTCATTGTTCCACGACCTCCTTCAAGGAGTGCCTTTTTTAGGAACCCGTCCTTTCTTGGTCTCCTTTAGGCAGGGGCTTATTCGGGAACCCATGGTTCCCTAGCCTTATTCAAGGAGTGCCTTTTCCAAGAACTCATTGTTCTACAGCCTCCTTCAAGGTATTCCTTTTTATAGAACCCATGGTTCCCTGGCCTCCTTCAAGCAGTTCCTTTTCTAGGAACTCATTGTTCCTCTTGTTAGCACTAAGTAAATTGCTTGGTTGAAGAAGCAAATCACAAAGGTAACCACAAAACCACTTTAGAACTGAAAACTAACCTTGTCAGTTCAGAGAGGGATCTATCTTGTCCCTTGGTCTCTGAAAGATAGGTTTTCTTTGAGGATCAATGGATATGTTTTTATTACGTGGAGAGATTTTATAAAGTTTGTTGGCAAGAAGGAAAGGAATATGTTGGGAAATGGAGTCAATCTTTGAAGCAAATGGAATCAGTGGCTGGTACGTAGAGCTCTCAAGGAAGAAAAGGCTAGGTAGGTGATAATCTTTAAGTTTTTAAATTTGTTTTTATAGGATGGAAGAAAGAGAAAAACACATAAAAACATTCAGAGCACCATTAAAGATGAATTATGAGAAGTTAAGAAGAAATGACAATTTTCAAATTGCTTGAATCTAAAGCATCATTTTCAAATGAATTCCATAACATTTGATTTCTAGTTTAAACATATAAGAATATGCATATGAAAGATAAAGAAAACAAGAAGTACATACATGAAAGAGAACACAGACTTCATGTCATCACCACTAGAATATTTGGTATGAAAAGTTCTGGACTTCTGCACTTGTATTCATTTAACTTCAGAAAATTTACATTGTTCAAGAAAAATTGTCCTTTGTGCTTCTTGTTGGAAGATTGGTTGTTGTCATTGAGGTCAACCCTAGCCATTGGCTCTTGGACCCCACAGTTGTTCGAAGTAGATAGAAATGAACGAAATTACACATGCATATACAACACCCATGTATGGATACTATAAGTCATGCCACTTCCGGTAGTATGTGGCACGTCATGTGGATCCTCGTGATTGAGGAGAAATGAATTTTTGAAGATGGCAATGTGAATTGAAGCAGAAACTACATGTTGGCCCTAATGTTAAAAGGAAGTGACATAAAGGGTATAAATACATCTCATTATACATTCATTTTTCAACACACACAAGTTTTTTAATGAACAAGGAGATATAAGTCGAATTTCAGAGGAAATCTGAAGTAAATAAGGTCAAATTTCAAGGGAGGATATAGTCTTTTGGTGATCTGTTCTAAGGTATGTTATTTACAGGTCATCTTACCATTTTCTCTATAAAGTTTTTTTCTAGAATGATTCAGATGGTGAAATTTTTATGCTATTGAGAAGAAATATCTAGGTACCTGTGGTAAAAATTTCATATATTTATGCACTATAATCTTGGAGATACACTCTGTGGAAGATAGGGTTTTTTACTAGTCCTGAAGTTAGTCATAAACAGGTGTTCTAGGTAAAATAGTCATAATGTATTCATACATAATCCAAATGAAGTGAGAGAAATTTCATTGGAAATATTATGGGCTGTAGTTTCCTTTGTACGAATTTCAGAATCTTATTGTAAATATTGAGCGTGGAGCATGGTGTACAAGTTATCTCTCCTGAATAAACCAGAATTGAATAAGGTCTACCATTTTCTCTATAACTCCTTTTTTGGGAGGATTCAAGGAGTGAAACTTGGAGGAGTTTCAGAGAATACATTGATTTATATTATCTATAGGATCAGAGTATTCTAAGAAGTGAATAATTGTAAAATTTGAAGAAGTCTCAGGAATCATTATCAGGTTATATGTGATGGTTGGTTGATGGTGATAATTTAATGTAAATCATATATTCTTGGGTGGAAGGAAGGGGAAAGGATGGAGAGGTAAAACCTCTCTTGATGTTGGAGGATTGTATCTTCCTTTTGGATTTTTATCCCTCCCTTTATATTTGGAAGTTGTATCTACCTTTGGAAGTCATTACTTCCCTTGAACAATAATTATTGGTTATTTCTCATATATTTTGCATGGTGTATTGTGGTGTATTGGTGTAACTCTTCTACTATTGTTCATTTCCCATTGGATATAATTGAATATAAAATCTAGTTGAAGTATAAGTTGAAATTTTTTTTAAATTGTACTTGATATTGATTCACCCCCCTCTCAATATCATCAATCGGTATTGGAGTTGGTTGCCTTCAGAATAGTTTAACCACTGGAAGGAAAATCCTGAGCAAAGATGGATGACCATGAGCACATTCCAAATGGGATTCAACGATTTGATGGAAGAAATTATGCATATTGGAGTGATAGAGTGAAAACTTCCCTAACATCTTTGGGAGTAGACATTTGGTACTCAGTTGTAAATGGTTGTGTAATCCCAAAGAATGCTCTAACCGATCCAAATGAGAAGAATCTTATGAGTTGTAATTCAAAAGCCAGACATGTTATTCTAGGAGCATTGGCACCAACCATTGCCAGCAAAGTGATGGGATGCAGCACTGCTAAAGAGGTATGGGACAAACTCAAGAGTATCTATGAAGGTGATCCAAAAGTTAAGCAAGTCAAACTTCAACAACATAGAGCAGAATTTGAAAATTTGAAGATGGATGAAAAGGAAGATATTGCAACCTATTTTCTTAGAGTTGATGAATTTGTTAATGTTATCAGAGGATTAGGTGAAGAGCTCAATGAATCCTTGGTTGTACAAAAAGTGTTGAGATCACTTCTCTTGAAGTATGATGCTAAGGTCTCCGCCATTGAAGAAACTAGGGACTTGACCAAAATGACAATGGATGAATTACATGGGTGAAGTGAGAATAGGTACAGAAAGTGACTAGCCAAACAATGAAGCAGTCTTTAAATCCATAAAAAAGACAAAAGACAAGGATAACGACCTTGATGAAGAAATAGTAAATTTCGTAATAAGGTTCCAGAAGGGAACTGAAATATACAAAGGTAAGTCTCCTCTCAAATGCTTTAACTGTGTTAGAATAGGACATATTGTTGAAAATTGTTACTATAAAAAGAGAAGTCTCAACAATAAAAAGAGTTTCTACTCCAAGGATGATGACATCTCCTCGGATAAGAGTGATGAAGAAGATAATGATGGAGGAGAAGTCCTCTTCATAACCCAAGAAACCCATGATGATGATCACAAGAGTTCTAAAGAAGAATAAATCATTTATGAATAAGATTCAGATGAAGAAACAAACCTTGATTCTTTTTGGGGATACAAAGACAACGTAGAGAGTGGACAAGAAGAGGAGAATATTGAAAAGTTGAAGCATGTTGAAACTGAAAATAACAAGCTTAGAAACACAAACATAATACTAAAAGGTGAATTGAGTAGTTGTGAAGAAAAGAATTGCAAGATTGAAAAGACCATTGGTAGCTTGAAGTAACAATTATAAGATTATGAGAAATTGAAAGTATAATTGGATCACACAAAAGGGGAGCTACTATTGACAATAGAAAATTTGAAGAAGTTCGAAAAAAGCACTGAAAAAATAGATGAGATCCTTAGCAGTCAAATATCTCCAATGGACAAGACAGAACTGGGATACAATGACAGTTTGAAGACAACAAAACAAGAGAAGGAAGAATAAAAGGATGAAACCAAAACTCTAGAGCAAGTTGAACAACAATATAGAAGACTAGAATTCAAAAGGAATGCGACATCAAGAAGATCCTCTCCCATCATGTATGAAAGAAATAATTATGAAGGAAACTATAGAAGAATAGATCATGAACCCAGATGGACCACACCACAAAGAATATCACTTACTCCTAGGTATCAAAATTTATTTCTTGGACATTGTTAAACTTGTGGAAATTTTGGACACCGGGCAATAAATTTTAGAATCAATGAAAGGAATAACTACACAAGCTACATGAATGGTGCAAATATTAGATATGGAAATGTGCGTAGACCTGTCAACAGAAATTAAAATCCATTTGACCCATTAATGGATCATAATATTGTATGCTACAAGTGCAATAATCTTGGTCACAAAGCACAAGATTGCAGAGAGATGAGGGAAGATAATCCTATGCCAAATGTCCCTATACCAACTACAACATGGAAAAGGAAAGAAATTCCACACAATGAAAACTGTTGAATAGCATTGGTCGCTAAAGTATGCAAAGAAGAAGATGATTGGTTCATACATAGTGGGTGCTCATATCGTATGACCGGAGATCAAAGAAAATTTGTCAGCTTGAAGAAAAAGGGTGGAAATGTTGCATTTGGAGATGACTCATCTACCAAAATACTTG
>JASDQU010240931.1:92395-107728 GCA_032191745.1 Picea mariana
AAGGGACAACTAGGATAAAAAAAAAAAAAAAAATAGGAACACATTGGGGAATGTGAGGAGAAATGGATCTTAAAATAAAATAAAAGAGAAATTACTTGTGCAACTTGGGGAGAATGTAACACATGTAGTGGGTGAATAATCCTCTAATTAAATTATTAAAAATAATAATTATTAGTGCATGAGGACATGTGTCATGGGGAATTTTTCTATAAAAGAAATGAGAGAAAGGGAGAGGGGATCTCAATTTTGTTAGTATTGTTATACTGCCAAAATTTTGTTCAATAAGTTTTACTTGTGAGTGTTGAGCTTCCAAGACTTGTAAAGAGTGGAAGCTCTTCCTTGCGAGGAAATTTTGGGTGAAATTGGTTTCTTGTTTTTGTGTGTGGCCCCTTTGCGGCTCGGGGGTCTAAGGGGAAGAAGAGTACCCCTAGAATTGGATAGGAGGTATCGGTGAAGTCTTGAGATTGGAAAGCGAAAGAAGTATACTATGCAAGCTCCCTGGTTGAGGATCTTTCACACGCACCATCAAAATTTCTTCAAAATGGTATTTTATTGTTCAGTTATATTTTATGCAAGACAATGTAATTTATAAATTAAGGATGTAAGGAAGGACTACTAGACTTTCTGTATAACTTTTATTATTTTATGTATTCAATCTCAATCACTATGGATTAGTGTAATTGCATTAGCAGATTATAATGAGTTATGAAGAAAGTGCATGTAGATGTTATCAAGATCTTTTGAAGTCGAATTTAACTGCAATTTCAGTTTTCGCTCAAACCTCTCTTGGAAAATGGTTATCTAATGTTTCAGTAATCATTTAAGAGTCTGCATAAATTTTATTTTCGCTACTTGTTCATAAATTTCATTAATTATTGACATTGGTGTTTTGGTCAATGTGTTCTTAAATGTCTCTCGAATTAATCAGTAGTATGCAACAATAGATCTCTTATCTGTGAAATCGTATTCAGTTTATTTCTCTTAAGAACTAGTGTTCGCGGTTGTTATCCAAGTCGAGAGAAGTTTTATTGTCATGTATTCTCAGGTTATATATTTGTGTTGTCTCCCTAAATGCATTTAAGCGACCCGTAATTTTTTCATAACACTTTTTAAGTTCAGAATAATACAGTAGAAGCGTCCTATATTTTGGATCGAGCCTGAAATCCTCTTCTGAGTAAAATATTTACTCCTTCGAAGATACCTTAAAATGTTTTAGAGAGACCCTATTTACTTATCGATGGTGATGGAGATTTCAGAATCCGATCCTTTATTTCCTCTGTTTAAAAAAAAATGTCTCTAAATTGTCCAACGAACTTTCGATCCCTTCTCTACAGAAATAAATTTGGATCGTACGTCAAAAATAAATCCTTCTTGTTCCCTAGCTTTTATCTTAACCTAAGTCGTAACCAACCTTAATGTACAAGGGTACTACCTTCCTAATTTCTGCATTCCACATGAAGTTATCTTTGCACCAGACTTGGTATAGATGTTATACCAGATTTCTCTACAGCGAGATACCCATTCCTTTGTGTTGTGTAGAATTGGGTTTTTTTTACCGAACATACACTTAGTACTGAGTATAAAAGGTTTGTCCAGTATTTTCCTTGAAGGGTTTTAATTGTACCTTTGTAATAGATTGTTGACTCTCACCCAGAATACTTATGGAGTGTTTGATTTATTAAATCTAACTGAAGTTGAAGCATCATGTTACCAAAATCTATACACCATCTTGGCACGTGTTAGACCTTAGGTAATTTGCAGTTTCCTCATCAATTTTTCTTTTAGAATAAAACTTGAATGCGAGATGACGATTTTAGGAAACTCGTGGATTTTAATTTAAGTTGAACTATGTTTCTTTTAGAATAAAACTTGAATGCGAGATGACGATTTTAGGAAACTCGTGGATTTTAATTTAAGTTGAACTATGTGTAGTGTCTACACTCTTTAAACGAATGTATATTGAATGAGTATGTTATATGACTTCTCTTATTGATCGATCTTGTGCTTACATTTATTATGTTAAATAAAGAATATTACAATTGGTTAATAATGAAATTAAGAGTGGTCTATAGAATTAAGAGTTAGATATTGTAGTGGTAATGGAAGTAATAATTTGTTAACAATGGTAATAGACTTTGCTATCATTACTATCTTTTGTAAGATATGACGTTACTAAATCTTTATGTTTTACTTGATGAAATGTTTTTGGTTGACATGTTATGTTTATTAGAAGTATTGTTAATGTTAATTACATTTTGTTAGAATACATATTATGTTATTAGAAATCAAAATATATATATAATAAGCATTCATAAACAAACAATAAACAAAAAAACAAAACTTATTTTGGTTTTCGGTCATATTTTTTAATCCTGAGATGTGTACGATGGGATTGTTACATCATCAACTTATGGTTCCTTGGCCTCCCTTAGGGAGTTCCTTTTTCCAGGAACTCATCGTTCCCTACCCTCCTTCAGGGATTACCTCTTCTAGGATCTCATTGTTCCTTGGCCTCCTTCTGGGGTCACCCAAAATTTTCATCAAGGAACCATTTTTCCCACCAATTTCAAAAGCTCAAGTATGCTTACTCACTATTATTTCTATCAAATAACAGTCATATGTTCTTTATCATCATATATTTTTCACTTCGAGTATTTGATGTTTGTGTGTGCATGTACTTGGTTCAACAATATACAACCCATTCAGTGTTGGCCACCTTATGTCCCCTTTAGGTATATGTTCAAAATTGTCGTACATTCATTCCCACTGCAAACAGTTTCATATCCAAGTTATATCCCTCAAACATTTACCCTTAGGATACCCACACCCGTCTCTTTGATACCATCACCTCCATTTCATTCAGGTATCGTCAATCGGTAGCATTCTCACCTCCATGAGTTGTCCCACATATATTTACCCCTTGGCATATTGACACTCGTGATGTTTTATCCATTAGGCTTGGGAGTCCTAGTAGTGTTACACCCCAGCGTAAGAACCTCATATTTCTTCCTCATCATCATGCTAACCACCCTATTATGGACTCCCACACCATGCTTTTTTTTCTGTTACACTAAATGCACCTCTGCATTATCATTAACCCTCCATATCATCCAACATCAATTTCCCATCTGCAATGTCATCCTCCATTCACATACCTGGTATAGAAACCCACCAATGGAGCCCCTATCCTTCATCAATTACATACCCCTACTTGCTCCCCATGAGGCCAAGCTCTATTTCATTGGAGCACTTGTTTCTGTATGTTTACTTTCAACCCAATAATTCTTTATTCATTTGATAATTGTATAAAGGACATTTCAAATTCCATCAAGTAGAGTAGATTTTTTCCATCGCAACCAATGGTGTCTTTTTACTTGGAACACATCAACCCATGTTTCCCTTGGTTTGGTAATTCCCCTTTCATCGCCACCTTTGCAAAAATATCCATATCATGGCCCAAATATTGATTATCATAGACACACCTATCCCAAAAATTTGTATTTTGACCTATCATCCACTCCTTTGCAATCTCACCCATTCAACACAGTTAACCCAATATTTGGTCATCCCCCTGACACCAGATCGTTTTTTACGGTTGCTACCATCATTCCATTTTCCCCCAACCAAAGGAAATTCTTACATCCCATACAGTTTGAGCTGTGTACATGTCACCAGTTCATCCATATTTTCCTTCATACAGTTATTGATACCATTTTGATCAAATCAATGTCAAGAAGCCCTTTTGCTTCTCGCAGTCGTGCCTACTTCCATGTCGACGTCGACACAAGTTTCCAGGAATGTGGTAGTATCTTGGCTCACATTCCACTATCAATGAGCAGTCTCGGATGGCACAGAAAGAGTCATCATTTCTTTCTGATGTCGTTGATCCCCATAACATTCAACTCCAACAAAGTTTCATGTTATGGTGGGTCTTACCATGCAACCGATGCAGTTTTCAATAATCATCGAAGACCTATGAATTTTCTAGGCCATCCATGCCTCCAAGTTATCAACATATTACACCATTTTCCATTTCTCAATTCAGATCGAGTTCCTTCCACAGAACCATCATCTATCGTTATTAATGCCCCCAAGGGCATTGCATACATCTACTTCATCAACAATTTTTAGTTACAATCATATTATTTTGGTTTCATGACACGAGCATGGGGCATGCCTGCCTTGTTTGTACAAACATTTTATTTTTTTTAGAATACTTGGTCCAAATATTCATCCCCTCTCCTTCTGATGAATCACTCTCATAATTCCTCAATACAAAGTCTCTCACGCTTCTACACAATGACATCATCACCAAAAGTAACAATGATGTATTTCGGCTATACATATGCTCCTAACCTCACACATCAGGGGGGCATCTATTATCACTGAAAAATCGCTCATCACAATACAGGAAATGGTTGAATAAAATACTAGCACAATCCATTAATCAACACACCTCAAGCATTTACAGAACCTGCTCAGCAAGCAAAACTATGCAAATGTTCATTGAATTCCAATGCAAAATTTTATCAAGGCTTGCTCGCGCACATCCGTGTGACCCAACACAACATTGAATGTGCACATTTCACGGACCACGCGGTTGTCTCCACAAGAACCCACGTGGATGCGGAAATGGCACATTAATGCATTTGGTTGGGCCTCAAACACTTCCAGTTCAAAGTGTACCATGACAAGACCATAAGATCAGCCTGAAATCGTTCCTTGGGGATACTAAAAGAATGGGAAGTACCTTCAAAGGGCTCCCATTCACACTATGATCAAGCTAAGAAAGATATTGCATTAGTCCTATAAATACATGACCATGGTGTGCATACAAAGTGAAGAATTTTGAGTATTGTTACGTTGTTCATTTTTTCTTAGAGAAGCCATCTTTCTCCTAGAACTCTTTGATCATTCATAACAAGTGTTGCACTTCTCTCCTCTTGAGAAGTCCARCAATCAATTCTACACCATTGTATTTACATTTTAAGCAATTGTTAGAATAGATAAATCTTTGTATTTRTGGGACTGAAGATCCCTCCCAAGGAGGAAGAGGGGACTCATAAGTCCCATTTTTATCCTAGGTGTTATCAATATGAAGACCACTTTCCATTGGTATCTATCCCTTTGTCTCATTTGCAAATTTATGTTTGATGTTATATGCATTCTTAGTTTAGATTTTATTTCTTTGTTGTTTATTTCTTGTCTATCTTTAGTTGAGCCATTAATCATCTAACAAACTATTGCGATGTCTTTCTCGCCTAACTAGATAGTTAAGGTACCTCTTTTTGCTCACCCAAGTGGAAAAAATAACCCAACGCTCACCATAGACACTTCCTTAGCACTAAAAAAGACAAATGAGGACACATTCGTCCCAAATTACATGCAAAACATATATCCTAGTTTTGCCCATATTCAATAATACTATTACAAAGAGGATGAAGAAGAGCATGTAAATTCTATTGATATACACCAAACTTGCTAGAAATATTTACTTATTGATTATACAAAGCATCCATTAGTCAAAATAGTAGATATTTCTCCAAATAAAACTTTGAAAATTGGTAGTAAATTAAGTCCTATCCAAGAATAACAATAGTTAGATGTTCTCAGAAAACAAAGTTTTGTCTTTGCTTGGGGTTATATATACATGCAAGGTATTCATCAAAATCTTTGTAAACATCATATATACATCAAGGATGGCCCTTTTTGAATTAGATGGCCACAAAGAATAATGAACCTTGCACTAAAAAACACGGTTAGAACTGTATTACAAAAACTTATGGATGCAAATTTCATTTACCCTATTGTTACACCTATATTTGGCACCATAGGCCAAGACATATGTAAAGGACCAAAATACACTACCATATCAAAAAAAAAATTCTCACAAAATACTTGATTATCAAAATGGCATAAAGGCCATGCTTATCCTAATAAAAAGAGTGGTCGGTCATGCCTTTCCCATATATTAGACACGATCGATCACAGTTTTCCTATATAAAACCCGCAATTGCCTTATAATGCTTTGAAAAATAGAAAATCATGAGGAAATACGAAAATATATGAGTTGGAAAAAGCCAAAGATTTACATGATTTCATGCATGGCTTCCAAGTGCATAGCATGCATTCCATGCAACCCTTTATTTTCTCCTAAAGAATCTATAAGTAAGAGAGATAAAGCTATGGGAGGGGGATCTATATGCAAGCATCCTTATGCTATCAGATTATATTGAGGATCTTTGGTCTTGAGTTGGATACCATTGTTTAGTGTTGGGCATCATCATTAGTGTGATCAGAGCTTCGGTGAGAGCTACATGCCATTCACTTGGCTATCTTTCCATGATAAAGTTCCAAATCCTTCTTTTCAACAAAGGTGGACTTGGGATTAAAGAGGAGGACTTTGGTTCTTGGAGCCAAGAGTACAATGGTGAATATCGAGGTAACCATTCATGTTGTAACTCTCATTTAAAAAATATAGATCTATCTTATTTCCCAAAAAAAAAAAAATGTGTTTATGGATCTTATTACATATTTAATGAGGTTTTGTGGTGATCTAATTAGCTTGAGTTATTAGATTAATAACTTATTCATGCAAGTTCTATTTATTTTTTGTATGAAGAATGAGGAAGGTATTGCTTGTTGGATGATTGTGAAAGTTATTTGGTGAAGCAAAGGAGCTAGAGTGAGATCGAGAAAAAGTCATTGGATACTTTGGACAACCATCTGGAATTGGGTATTCTCCTCCTTTCTTTTCTTATTTACTTTTGAAAACACATGTTAGTCTTAGGAGAAAGAAATATGTTAAATTAGGCCCATTCAATTGGGGTTTGATTGCTTATTTGTGAGTAGATTTCCCTATAACAAAATTGGTGACTCCATTGGGGAAATAATTTGTATTTCTTTCCTTAGTTTTCTAGTTTTTTTTTTCTTTCTTCTTTTCATCTTAGGAAGCTTCTGTAGACTTTATAATGTGTGCAATTCAATCCTTAGTGCATGCAAGTTTGCTTGATTAATTTTTGGATAGTTCCATTTGTTGTATTTCTTATTTTTCCATGTGCTCATGGTTGTTCCTAGAAATAGTCATGGTCGAATGTGAGTTTCCTTTACAAAAGGCATGACCACAAACCTTGCTCATTGGTTGCTACATAGCAACCCACAGCCATACCTATTTGGCCACATTTTGCTACACGGACATGTGTGACCCGATCCTATAGGTGAAACTTTTAGATTGTTTTAGCCTTCTTCCTATTTGATTGATCTTTTCTCTTCTTAGAAAAGTTAGTGGTGATCATTGATTGGCCTAGGCATATTAGGTATTTTCATTTTTTAGCTCATTTGAGTCAAAAAAATGGTTTAAAAGAATTACATTACATTTTTCTATCATCTTAGGTGTTTACATTTGTTAGCTCATTTAAATCATAAAGTGTTAGAAAGAAATACATAACATATTTCAATAATCTTAGTAGTTTTCATTTTTAGCTCGTTTGAATCAAAAAAAGTTTAAAAAGAATTGCATCTACATCATTTCAATATCAAATTTATGCATTTTTTTTTTTTTAGTGAAAGTTATGTAGGAGTTGGTTTGTTTTAGATATCTTAGTATTCTTGAGTTTCTTTTTGCTGATTTGTTTGAGTAAATTGACTACATTTTTGAAAATTTTATGAAAAAAATAGGAACCTCTTCATCCCTTCCAATTTACGTAGTTTTTCATTGAAAGGAAAAGTAAAATTTTCATTCTGTATTTCGAAACTTTTTCCTTATAAATTCAGTAAATTGAAAGAGTCAAAAACACCATTGAATTTCACACTATACCTTGAGTAAACAATAGATATTAAAAGCAACATTAATCTTTAAAGAGTAGGGTTGGAGAGTAAATTATCCAAGGCCACATAACCAAACTAGGTAAAGAGTGACAAATCCATTATTAGCAAGGAGCACTTGTTGGGAAATCAAATCTAACACATCTGTCAAACACCATGCTCAAGCTGAAAAATTAGAGAAGATTATCCCCTCTCTGCTTGTTTGGTGGGATATTGTGTGTAAGGGGGTTTTAAATTTAAGTGAAAAGTCCTTGGGGTGACACCACTTTTCTTTATAGCTNGGATGATTGTGAAAGTTATTTGGTGAAGCAAAGGAGCTAGAGTGAGATCGAGAAAAAGTCATTGGATACTTTGGAAAACCATCTGGAATTGGGTATTCTCCTCCTTTCTTTTCTTATTTACTTTTGAAAACACATGTTAGTCTTAGGAGAAAGAAATATGTTAAATTAGGCCCATTCAATTGGGGTTTGATTGCTTATTTGTGAGTAGATTTCCCATAACAAAATGGGTGACTCCACTGGGGAAATAATTTGTATTTCTTTCCTTAGTTTTCTAGTTTTTTTTCTTTCTTCTTTTCATCTTAGGAAGCTTCTGTAGACTTTATAATGTGTGCAATTCAATCCTAAGTGCATGCAAGTTTGCTTGATTAATTTTTGGACAGTTCCATTTGTTGTATTTCTTATTTTTCCATGTGCTTGTGGTTGTTCCTAGAAATAGTCATGGCCGAATGTGAGTTTCCTTTACAAAAGGCACGACCACAAACCTTGCTCATTTGTTGCTACATAGCAACCCACAGCCATACCTATTTGGCCACATGTTGCTACACAGAAATGTGTGACCCGGTCCTATAGGTGAAACTTTTAGATTTTTTTAGCCTTCTTCCTATTTGATTGAGCTTTTCTCTTCTTAGAAAAGTTAGTGGTGATCATTGATTGGCCTAGGCATATTAGGTATTTTCATTTTTTAGCTCATTTGAGTCAAAAAATGGTTAAAAAGAATAACATTACATTTTTCTATCATCTTAGGTGTTTACATTTGTTAGCTCATTTAAATCATAAAGTGCTAGAAAGAAATGCATTACATATTTCAATAATCTTAGTAATTTTCATTTTTATCTCGTTTGAATCAAAAAAAGGTTAAAAAGAATTGCATCTACATCATTTCAATATCAAATTTATGCATTTTTTTTTTTAGTGAAAGTTATGTAGGAGTTGGTTTGTTTTAGATATCTTAGTATTCTTGAGTTTCTTTTTATTGATTTGTTTGAGTAAATTGACTACATTTTTGAAAATTTTATTAAAAAAATAGGAACCTCTTCATCCCTTCCAATTTATGTAGTTTTTCATTGAAAGGAAAAGTAAAATTTTTATTTTGTATTTCGAAACTTTTTCCTTATAAATTCAGTAAATTGAAAGAGTCAAAAACACCATTGAATTTCACACCATACCTTGAGTAAACAATAGATATTAAAAGCAACATTAATCTTTAAAGAGTAGGGTTGGAGAGTAAATTATCCAAGGCCACATAACCAAACTAGGTAAAGAGTGACAAATCCATTATTAGCAAGGAGCACTTGTTGGGAAATCAAATCTAACACATCTATCAAACACCACGCTCAAGCTGAAAAATTAGAGAAGATTATCCCCTCTCTGCTTGTTTGGTGGGATATTGTGTGTAAGGGGGTTTTAAATTTAACTGAAAAGTCCTTGGGGTGACACCACTTTTCTTTATAGCTTCAGGTTGAGGAATTTTTCATGTATTCCCTACCCATACACATAGACTTTACTCATGAATGTTCTCCGTGGACACCAATTGTGAAGTGGTAAAATTAATAGATTTTCCTAGGGTATCACATGAGTGACTACAAGTGGTAAGTGCTTACGGTAGCTTAGGAAAGTGCATAATCTCTGTCTCAGCTCCCCTAGAGAGTGTCCATCTTCATGAGGGTAATTTCAACTTGGGTGATTGTTGCATAAAGGTTACCAGAATTGTCTCTTTCACCTTCACAAATCGATTATGAGTCTTGATAATCCAAACTTATTTTTCGAAAGGCCCCTTTGACTGTCAATTACTTGTTTGTTGCAGCTTATATATTTTTAGGATGTGTTATTTGTTAGTTGTGTCTAGTTGGCCTCAGTTTGTTTTTCTTTCATTTGAAACACATATTCCACAATGGTTGACCAGCCTCCTCCTCCTCCTTGTAGGCAGTGAGGGTTTCCTTCTGAGATAGAGGAATATCCAACCATCAGGTGGCGGCTATCCACTCCAAATAACGCACACATAGTTGTATATACTCATTCCTCGAATTCATAGGAGGTTGAACAATTGGATATTGAAGTAATTAATGAAAATCTCTCACCTAATTGTTAATTCTCATTTGACAAAGATTTCAAGCCCTATTCTTATCCAAATGTGTGAACCACTTTTGCATGATCCTTTTTTCCTTTTTTAGAAATTCACATATGATGTCAAGTGCCATTGGTTCATCTAGTGTAGGAATACCTACTTCCACTAATTCAAGCATGTCAAGAGGAGTCACCATTGGCACCTCCATACCACCTATTAGTGGAATAGCTACTCCCATTTCCTTGCCTCAGACATCGAGTTCCCCTAGTTGGGGAGCTCATCCAGTCATTACATATATTCCTCCTTTAAGAATGCCTATTTTTATCATACCCACAGTGTCTACACCATTTCCTATGTTCAGATTTATTTTTGAGGGGGAGGCCTTGGTTACAACATCGGTAGTGGGTTTTCACATGTCTTTGGTATACCCATAGGTAGATCGGGAACCTAGAATGTAGGTTTTCATTTTATATAGGATGTTAAACATGTGGTTGGCCCCACAATCAACACTATCCCTATCTAAGGGGGCAGTAATTCCCCTGAAGGTAGTGGGGTGGGGGGATATATCACTTCAAGTGGGCTGCAAGGCCCGTCATTTATCCACTATAATTTGTTCTCCAACACTCAATTTCCATTCTTGGGTACCTTAAACTTACATAATTTATTTGATTGATTATTGACCCCATTAACATATCCCATCTTGGTTAGTTATACCAACTAAATTACCATCAGACATACCCAATTTTGATGGGTGATCTAAAGAATATCCTTCTACCCATGTCATGAATTTCCACCTTTAGTGTTCATTCGACTCCTTGGTGGACGATGGTGTGAGACTACATATTTTCCAATGCACCTTGACTATGAGCGCTACTAACAGATCTACTATATACCCTATTAATTCCTAGCAGAGCATCTAGTCTACTAGTGCACTTAATTGTCAATACAAGTGCACTAGTAGATTAGATGCTAAGCTTGTGAGGTGTCATGAAAAATATATGCAAGGCTCAAGGGTTAATGAGCTAGTTGGAAATTTCTTATCATGTTGTTAACAACTATCTAGAAACCCAATTGTATTTAGCTAAAAAGCAGGAAACTGTAACAAAAAAAAAACAGTTGATGATTTATATTCATAGGTTATGTAGCATGAGACCTATAGCAAAGTATCATTAACGAATAAACAATGAAATAAATGTGTTCTTAAACAAACACACACACACACTTTAAATTATAAATAGAACTCAAGAAATCAATTTAACTTGAAAAACATTTAAGCAATTAGATGCAAAACATAAATATACAATATAAAATATATAAACAAAAAGTAGAAGCAGCACCAAGTTCCTTGAGATCGGGCCCTTTCCCTGTGGAGCAAGGTACTAGAGAATATTTATAGTTCTAAGTCTACTTTAGTAATCAAATTACTATGTACACAAAACTGAGGAAATTTTATTGTATTAGGAAAAATAAGATCTACAACAAAAACTTTGTTTTTGTTTCTCTCCAATATCCTCCTCTTTTCTTCAATCCAATTTTTTTTCTCTATCTAAGAGATAATCATTACTCTATGGTTTAACTGATTAACCAAATCATTGAATGGAAATAATGAGCTGCTCACTTGAAGAATCGGTGACTCTTCTAATGACTGCTAACAACTGTCACAACCATTTAATCAAAACAGAGCATCTTATTCAATTACATAGTTGCAACGGTAATAAAACTAAGCATCAAACATAACTAAGAAACCAAATCAATGGATATAATATAGAATTGTCTTAATTATTTTGGATATGCTTCATAACCATAGTCAAAGGCATCTATTCATTCATCATCATAGTAGAAAATTGTTTGAACAACACAAAAACTTTTATTGTTGGTCCATGGTTCTAGAGTAACTAAATAATAGTAGCATGATATTTGTAAATAGATAACATGTGACAGGTGGCATTCCCATTGTCTTAGATTCATCGCATGAATTCGGATGGCTAGGAATTGTAGTAGCGATGTTGTTGATTAGGAGTTGCAACAGCACGCAACATCCATGGATCTGTAGCAAATGGTGAACCTCACAGTTCCACAGCAAATGAGACTTCATTGTTAGGCTAGGATCTGTAGAAAATGGGGTTTTGTAGCAATCTATCTCTTCCACAGCAGACCGTTCCTTTACCTTTTGTAGCATGCATCTAATTTCTAGTAACTTTATATCTATGTTAGCCACAAAAGACACCACTTATACCAAATATACTACATAATTGATTAAATTTCCAATAAAATAGAGCAAAGTATACCTAAATTATATATGAGCCAAAATGGTTACATTTATGAATATAAAGAGGTGAAAATGGAATGATAAAGCTTGAAAACAAAAGGAAAAAGGTGATATAATCATGCTAAAACATGGTACCATCATTCCTCCAAACTAAAAATGTTACATGTCCTCATGTGACCCCTGTACTCAATCTAAGCCAAAATATAAGTATGAATGTCTTTGATGAAGGTCGTTGAGACTATAAGTAGGAGGTACTTTTTCTTTTGTTGTGTTGTACCCAAAAAAATTCTCAAGCTCTTGCTAGAATCTGGCCTCGACTTGTGGCTCTATTTCATAAGACAATTAATATTTTGGTGCAAGCAACCAAATCAAAGGAAAGTGAAACTTGACTCCAATCCATCTTGGACCACATATTTGAAGACAAGAAATATATCAACTAACTATTCTTGAGGCTTTAGAAAAGTTTGGATAACAAAACGAGTCTCGTATTTTTATGTCTTCATTAGATATTTCCCACTTGTGCTTACATGCCAACAATGTAACCATCCTCATGTGATTGATGTGTTTGATGCAATAGAAGATCACTTCTTGTTGAGTTGTATCAAGTATTGAAACTCTAGCATAATATTTAAGGAACTCATGATATAGCCCAAGTATAAACTAAGGATTTGGGTATTCCCCTCATACCCACAAATTACAGCTCTATTCATTATGCACAATGGTGGTTTGTGCTCGGTTCCATTGTAATTGAGTATACATGAAAGAGGTGAAATCCCTTAATTTCACATCACCAACAAACAAATTTGGATTCCATTTTTTATCATGAAATAAGAGAATTTCATGTTGATATAATTCACATAACAATTTTTTATCATCTTCGTTGCAATTGGAGTAAGATTTCAAAAATGACTTGATAGATCTGAGATCATGTGGTATACCCTTTGTTTTAGCTCAAAGTTGGAATGAAAAATGTTTCTCCTACAATAATACAACATAATAAGGAGGTGGCCTTCTATAGCTAAGAATGTGTTGAGCAAGAGTACTTATATGTTGTTTCTCTCCCTCTAGTTTTTTTTATCTTGCTTCAGTCTTTGAGAATTTCTTTTTGTCTTCTTTATATTTGTCCCACTTTATTTTATCAATGGAAACGACCTCATACCATATTTATCTCATATTATGGTTGATAGGTCTATGTTGTTCTATAGACATTACTCCTTTGTTGTATACCATAGATATAGATTTCCACTTAGAAAATTATGCTCTCAACTTTATTATTTGAAGAGGATCATTATCATCTATAGGATCTATTTGTACTTCCATTGCATGAACAATAGGGGGGTATTTTTGTACTTCCATTGTATGAATAATAGGTCTAGTTATTGCATCATCTATTTTCATTTCTTCATCTTGGTCAAGAGGATGGTTATACGACTACTCTTTTGTATGAACCCATATGGAAGGCTTATCATCCTTTATGACCTACTATGATGTTGATTAAAAATTTGGTCACCTCGATTTTTCTTCTTTTTGAATAAAAAAAATGATATGAGAAGAAGGAAATTTTGAATGATCATTATCGCATGGAATATCCCTCAGTCTCAGCTTCATCATGCATTTTATGGAATCAAAATCCGAGTCCGTATGAACAATAAGTTCATGTTTTCATCTGAATGTCGAAGGGGCACTTCTTCCATGTCCAACATAGTTGATTTATCTTTTTGTACTAAGTTTCCTCTCTTATACTTAGTCTCAAGAATAATTTATCATTATCATACTTAGTCCCATTCTTAATTTCAAACTTAGCTTCATTCTCTAAGTGGACTTGGTCCCATTCTTAATCTCACAATTAGTCTCATTCTCTAAGTCGCGTTCTTAATCTTTAGTCTAATTTCCAAATATTTAACTCCTTTTGTATTCTTCCCCGCAGGATCACACGTATGTTTTGTCATATCTCCTCCCACCTCCCATGATATCCTCCCAAACATGATTTCCTTTCTTCTTTAATCCACTCATATCCTCTCTCTCCCTCTCGTCTTATTCTCCATACTTGTATATTTCTTGAAGTTTTTCACACTCTACTCCACTCTTGAATTTGATCCTCTCTATGGCGCTGCGACACTCCTTATCACTCAACACCCCATTCCACTACAAATTTTATCACCTCATGACATTGTGATACTCAATCAATTCCCTCTCCCATCCCACAACCTCTCCTCACTATTGAACCCGCCATAGTTCGCTCTCGTTCATCTCCCATACTCTCCAAACTTAACATGTTTTTTATTCATGTTGTCCAATTGAAACATGTGGCACCTTGTCCAATTGATATATGTGGAAACCAAAGATACTAATACATGTGGAAACCAAAGATACTAATACATGTGGAAACCAATTACACTAAGACACATGGGTGTTGACCGGGCAATGACTGGGCAACCAAAATTTTATTAAGTCGTTAAATTTCCTAAGGCACGAGAGCTACACCAAGGTCTTCATAATCTTCTTTGTTCCAAATGAATAATATGGAAGGATTTTGATTATAAAAATTAACTTTTTACACACCGCAATGCATGTGGGATTTAAAAGGTGAATTTTAACCAAGGGACAAGATTGATCCAAGAATTAAATGGACGGTTGCTGAGCAACAACCTTCAAAAGTTCATAATTCAAGATCCGGGTGTCCGTTTTGGGAAAATCATACCTCTTTGGAAATTTAATTCAATGAGGAATACAATGGGATAGGTTTCAAGGGTTGATTTTGGCCATAATTCTCCTAGAAATTGAAAGAAAAGTCAGCTATGTTTTCATGAATTATTGATAAATTTGTTTGGAACCTCAACTTCCCGAGGCTATAACTTGAGATCCAGAACTCCAAATTTTTCTCAAGAGGACTT
>JASDQU010240932.1:6418-16636 GCA_032191745.1 Picea mariana
GTGTTTTTAATCTTTTTTTTCATCCCTCACATCTAAACTATCATTTATGTTATTGATAGATGCTTCCTCCACTGGCCTACCACATTGGTTACGCCGACGGTGCCAGCTGTTGGACACAAAATCTCGCTTCGACAGCTTGGGTCCTCTATTCCCCCTCACATGAACTGCTTCACTCTAGCGGTATATGTTTGGGTTCAGCAACCAATAACCAAGTCGAGAACACTGCCATCATTGGCCTCCTCGCTGATGCCCGTCACCATCGTATTCGTCACCTTAGCATCTTTCTTGACTCCCAGCTAGTCATCCTCCAGCTCAACAATGTGTACCATGTCTGCGATCCTTGCTTCTTTCGCAAATACCTGCAAGTTAGACTGTTATCTTGACATTTTGATTTCATTACATTTACACATATTCCAAGACAATTGAATCAAATTATAGATAACCTAGATAACATTATACTCGATTGGCATATATCACATCAAGATACCTCTACACACACATAAACCATCAAGAGCCTGTCACAACATATATAGATTAGACATCATCCACACATTACAAAACACACATGTAAACATCACAAAGACCCCAAAATGCATACTCATATATATATAAATCGATCAACAGTGCCATCAAAATGTTTACATACATACACTCCCACACACTGCTCCAGGACACCCTCATCCTGGATGCGCGACCACATGCCCTCAGGAACTCCCTGTAGCACCGCCTCCAAGCGGTGACGAATATCCTCAAAATCTCCCCCGGCCTCCGCCGGAGGAGCATGTGATGGTCCAACACTAGGGTCATCAAAACGACGTCTCCTAGCCACTCTCTCGTCACCAACGGGTCTCACCTCAATGTCCTTATGCCAACATATTTGTCCTGCCAATGGCTCTACCCACAAAGGTCTCACCGGCCCCTGACGAGCCGATGCTCTAACCCACTCAACCTCACTCCTGCGAGGTCCCACATCTGCACAAACAAACAAACAAAGGATAGCATTAACATCCATCCATACATAAATACACATGCTATACCGTCTACATATCAAAACATAAAACATCACATCATACCTTGATGGTCGAACACCTCCCCTGGAGGTAATACCATATCCAGATCACCCTAGAAATCCACCCCACAGTATGGATACTATAGTAGGATCTGCGGCATCTGCTGCCACACCTGTGCAGCCTCGACCGAGAAAAAATGGCCACCCTCACCACCACCACGGTGAACCAAAATCGTCGACCACTGCATCAGTCATAGCTCATGTGCACCAGGTGAGCCCAATAACACTCTAGGGTGCAACATCGACACCCTCTCCAAAAACCAGGCCACCAAGATGGACCCAAAGGCAAAGTCCCCTAAGTTTGCAGTCCGACATCTGTCCAGCTGCCCTACCATCTTGGAATGTAGCATCAAACCCCAGGCAAAATGCTCTCCGGCCAGTGCCCTCCCCATAACCCTCAGCTGACCATCACTGATCCGCTGAGTCACGAGGGACCCATATACCCTCACAATCATCGCTGCTACACAACGATGAGCTAAAGCATCCATCGCCCCGATACTCACTACGGAGCCTGACATGAAGTTCTCCCTCGAACAATACCTCCATCCCAAGGTAGCTAACTGCACGTCCGCAGGTAACACAGGCTCCGTTGGTAGGGGCATTCCCCGAAAAGGGAGCCCAGTCAGAAAGTATACATCCTCCACCGCAGTGAAGGCAATCTGTTCTCCCTGCACGATAAAGCAATGCAGATCCGGACTCCACATCCGGATTAGAAACTGCAGAAGATACTCCTGTACTCGTATCAACAGGCACTCGAAAAACTTTAGCAGCCCACAGGTTGCCAAAGTAGCACGAACCCCCGGCTCCTCAATAGCCATGGAATCCCTCAGCTGTGACTAGTCCTACTCTCGCCAATGGACTGGCATCGTGCAAAATGATTGCCTGCAACCACATAATACAGTCCTAGCTCAGCCAGATTGACCATAAAACACATTAAAATGTCCAAAAATAGATAATTTTTGCATCCATTAGCCTTGCCCCCACGGTGCAGCTGTTTAAACCTACAGGCGTGCACATATGCGTGCCTGTTCACCCCACAGGCACGCACGCATGCACGCCTATCCACCCCACAAGTGCGCATACGTGTGTGCCTATCCACCCTACAGGGGTGCCTCCATGTGCCCCTATCATGAACACAGGCACGCATCACAACGCGCCTATCCACTACACAGTCGCACACCCATGCGCAGTTGTGTAGCAAACAGGCACGCATATCATGCGTGCCTTTGTCCCCCCTATGGGCACACCCATGTGCAGCTATCTGGATAATAGGAACGTACCCATGTGTGCATATTTTTGGATCGCCTACGCACTTGGGGGCCCACACCCATAAAAACCCCTGTACGGCCCTCCGTACAGGCCCTGCCCACAAATTGAAAGCCTACTTCTATGCAGGACGATACGACTACTAACCTGAATCTCGCTAGTCTTGAATCGACTGCCTCGTTCTCCTAGAATCTCCAAATCTCCTCTGAATACCTCTCGTCCAGTCACTCTGACAGCAAGTACAAATGAGGTGGCAATGTGGGCCCTACAGCTATATATAGGCCTTTCTTTCAAACTTCCAAACACCATTCCAGGAGCTCCGGGTGTCCATTTTTCTATTCGTCTCCAGCCATGGGATCAACATCCCATCACCTACATCAAGATAGTCCCCAATCCATTTTTTATCCTTAGCCCCCGGGGCACCATTTTTTCACACTCCGTCCAGCTATGCATGCTCATGTTCAAAATTATCAAATAAATGCTTGTATGTTCGATTCTCTTCAGATATTGTTCACGTCGGGTATTTGGTTTTCATGTGTGCAGGTACTTGGTCATCATACATCAATGCAACCCCTTCAGGTATATAATCAACACTGGCATGTAATCGTTCCCTCTGAATCTCAATTGCATCTCCAGTCACACCCTCTGAAATTTTCCTTTAGGATCCCCATCTCCAGCTCTACAGTATCGACACCTCCATTGCATTTTAAGTATTGTTACCCAGTAGCACTCTCCCCCACATGAGTTATCCCATTCATAGAACCCTTTGGCACTTTGACACTCATGTTGTTTTTCAACTCTTTAGGGATGGGAGTCCCAATAGTCTTACATCATGTCATGAATCAGCCACATACTCCTTCTCCTCATTTTTCTAGATTTCCCAAATGCACTCCCAGATTATCTCTTCAAGTTCTATTTTGACTGCACCTCCATAGTATCATTAACCCTCCATTTCATCCACAATCAGTTTGCCCATCTGTAAATTTCTCTCCATTTCATCTACCTCATACAGAAACCCACCCATGGGGCCCCCAACCTCCACTAGTTCTCCACACAAACTGCACCCTCATCAGCCCAACCATATTACATTGGGGCACCCATTTCTGTATTTGTACACTCATCCCAAACTATTCTTTATTCATTTGCTAGATTGTAAAAAGCCTTTGTTTCCAGCATTTACATATCTTTTTGTCGTCACCTTTGGCGACCTTCTCCCCTTTTTGGCAAATGCAACCCATGTCACCCTTGGTTGGGGCACTCATTATCATCTACTCCTATTGACATCGTCCATATACTCTGAGTATCCCACAGGCCACTGACCTCTGCTTTTTAAGTTTGTCCACTTTGTCCTGCCTCTCTCACAACTTATCCCACGTCTTGTTGTCCCCCTGACACTTGACTTAGTTGAATGTTTGTGGACACTTACACTTCGCATATACCCCCAACCAAGGGCATTCTTGAGTCTTCATACATCTTGACTTCGTCCATGTACCTCCTCAATTCCTAAACCTCACCTAGTAGATTTCACGAATCACTTTGCTTCTTGGAGTCACATCCCCCTTTTTGTCGACATCAGCATAGTTTCCAGAAGGGCGACAATATCTTGACTCTCATTACCTTTCCAATGAGAGGTCTTGGACGGCATAGGGAGAACCACAATTGCTCCCTGTTGTCGTCGACCCCCGTAACATTCAACTTCAACACTTTCTCATGTTACGGTGGGTCTTACTTTGCGACTATTGTAGTTATTTCTTATATTTTCCAAAGACCTCTGAACTTGGTTGGGCTATCAATGCCTATAGAATCCGTGATACTTCTTACAGGTGTCACTGCCTACTATTCAGAGTATGTTCCTCCGTAGAATTGTCTTCTGCCTTTATCAAAATTGCCCCCGACGGTGATGCAGTTATCTACATCAACACACTGTTTTAGTTACTATACAAACACCATTCTTTTTGAGTTACATGACACGAGCATGGGGCATGCCCGCCTCGTTTGTACACAGTTTATTTTTACACACCTTATGGAAGGTTGGGTCCTATAGGTTCCCTTCTTCATCCAACAGGGTCACTCTTGATACTCTCACTATCGCTCTCTCTTACAACAACACTCTCAGTAGAAGAAACATTGATGAATTTCGATTATACGTATGCTCCTAACCTCATCCATCAGGGAGCATCTGTTATCACTAAAATTTCGTCCACAAATGGTTACAAGAATCCAGCATCGTCAAACAATTATGAGGTCACCCATGGACCAAAATTACCACAAAATCATTTCCAAAAGTTCCAAAACTATACAAACAGTGATAAAATTAAAGTGCACTATGACTACACAGGGCGCACACGCACATGCACTATCCAGAAATGCAGGAAAAGCACACATGCGTATGATGCGTGACTGTGGTCGCTAAAAGCTACGCACATATAAGAATGACACATTTATGAGATTGGTTGGCCTCCCACCCACTTCTGGTTCATCTTCCAAGTTGATTTGACACCCAAATCTCGGCTGGATCGGATTGGGTGGTTGGTCAAAGACCTAAAAATGCCCTAAATAGCCTATTTTCACACTACAAGTTGGTTGCACAATACCTCAAAGAGGTGCTATAAAACAAGGCCATGGGTGCACTTCATTTTCAAGGAATTCATTAGCAAAGTTATGATACTGCTATTCCCTTGAGGAATCCTCTATTCTCACCAAGAGTATACTAGCATCATTACATTGGGAAATCTATGTCACCTCTTGAGTGGATTAGCTTGGGATTCTTTCACCATTTCATTCAAAGTTGTAAGAAGAGCTTAGTTGTGGGGGTCCAAGAGCCCTACCTTGGAGGAAGAAGGGACCCAAAGTCCTCTTCCATCTTGGTGTTTTCTTTCACTAATATAATCCTTGCCATTGGTGACATGAGTCTTATTGGTTTTTTGTTCTTATGTTCTTATGCTCATTAGTTTAGTTGTTCTTTTATTTCCTAGTTTAATTCTTAGTTTGTTCTTTTATGTTTCTTTCTCTAACCCTTTTCCTTTACAGCTGTCTTGCTTAGATAACCCAACTAAGCTTGTAAGAACCTCTATTTTTCTCACTTAGGTGATGAAAGAGGCGCAACACTTGGTAAGACCATGTCATGATTTTCAACACCGCCAATGAAGCACTACTGAAATAACATTTCACTTTTGCCTTCAAAATATTTCAAGGCCAAGACTAATTTTATGCCCAATAAATAAAGATTAGTCTTCTTAAAGGTTGTGCAATGTTTATGCATATAGGTAAGTATATATGTATACATGGGTATGAGCACATAAAAAAACAAGTGTCGTTAAATAGCCCTCCACTTATTCACTTCTATTATATAGTCACTTGACAACAATTTAGGTAATAAAATATAGAATGCTTCGTTATATGCACTTTATGTTAGATTTGGTAGCTCTAAGGTACTTCCGCATAGGCGGCGCCCAGCATGCGGAAGTGACCAAGAACATTTCTCCCTAATGACTTTATAAAGCGATTTTATAAAGTTAAGTTGAGCTTTTATTTTTTAATGTGTAAAAGTGACTTTATGAGGTTGTCGATCACTTTAGTGACTTAAGTGACCTCAACAAATGATTAAGTTGTGATCGTTGATCTCATGAGGGCAAGATTAGATCTTGACCATCAATATCATTGGGAGACCAAGTGTTAAATGAGTTACACATTGGAAATTGCATAAAGGAAGCACTTGAGGGAGAGAGGGAACACACTTTGAGGAGAGCTTGAGCAGGAAGGTGAAGAGTCACTTTTCTCAAGAAAGAGATTGAGCTCATGGAGAATTGAGAGTAACAACAAGAGGAGGGCGCATTCTCCAAGGGAAAGAGGGAGGTTCATACAGCTAGAGGAGAGTCACGATTTCCAAGGAAGGAGAGGGTTCGTACAAATGAAGGAGGGCATGATTTTCAAGAGGAGAAGAGGGCATGTTTTTCCAGAAATTACAACATTAAATGCTGAGTTGACAACAGTGAAAAGGGAGGTCGTACATCATTGTTTAGAGGTCGTACAACAACATAGAGGCACAAAAATCGAGGAAAGAGGATGGAACAATTTTCTAAGTGTTTGGATGTACAAAATTAGTGCAGAACAATATTTCTAATGTGCACAGATATCAAGATTTTATTTGTTGTTAAAAGGACTGTACATTGTAGAAAATGGGGATTGTTTTATGTGGTTTTTAGCACAGAAATCGAGGAGGTTTGTGGCACATTTTTCAATAATTTTTGTTGTTGATTACTTGTTGCTGTAAAATCTAATATGAAATTTCTCTGAGCTCAATAAGAAAACTCTCCTTGAATAGGTTTTCCCAAGTTGGGTTTTTTCTAGGGGCATTGCCCAGAAATTGTTAATGTTATATGGAGTGATTTCTTTGTTGTTCATTATTATTTCCGTTGCTATTTTAGTTTCATATCTATGTCATATAGTATTTCTGATTTATTGTTGAAGCTTTATAGGAGGTTGAAATATGTTTATGACTTAGTATATATCTGAGCTAAAATTTGTACATGGTATCAGAACCGGTGCTCTAAGGTTCAACAAACAAGAGAGTTGGCACTTGATTTGCAGTGCGTTGCAAAGGGGTTTTTCCTGGAAGAAGAGAAGGGAAGAAAGTAAATGAAGATATGCAACATAATCTAAGGAATACTATGAATCATGAAGATATGCAACATAACATGTTGTCTACAGGGAATCATGAACGTTTGAGTGAGATATGGGTATTGTTATAATATTTTGTGTATCAAAGATGGCTATGAAGGATTTAACCATGGTTGGGGGATAAATCCAAGGAATTTGGCCTTGAAAAAAWATTWTTGTGTTAATAGGCCATGATTAAAGCCATGAACTACAACATGAGGCATTTAAAGGGGATCTTTTTCATATGGGTTGGATGAAGTTTCCATTAGGATTTTTTGTGTAGTAGGGATTTATGTTGGGGCATTGACCATGATTAGGTGATGAAAGTAGGGTCCTTAATCCATAAAGTATGATCAAGGACTTTAACTACAACATCATCCCTTTAAARGGGATATTTTTCAKATGAATGAGAAAGGGTTTCCATTAGGATTTTTTGTGTAGACGGGATGGGTCTTCGGGCCTTGACCATGATTAGGGGGTGAAAATAAGGTCCTTAATCCATAAATGAGTGTAACTAGTCTWATGGGACATGGAATATTCTTCAAACAACTAAAAAAAAAGTTTTAGAAATTAACTTTGTCCTTGAGCGTGATATTGGTACTTTTAGGAGGCTTTACATAAAAGATATGGATCTCACAGATTTGGTTGTAAATGAAGCTTCTAGGGCCCTAGTCCATGAAAAAGGACTCAACCCACCATACAAACTCAAATCATTGGCCTCTTGGTGGGATATAGGCATCATTAAGAGAATTTGCATACCAAGCATGGGTCTCAAAGATTTGACCATGGTCAATGAAGGAAAACAAGGGTTGTATGATCTAAATTAGTATTTTAGGGATTATAATATTTAACATATGAATGAGATTTGGGAAATATTAGAAAACTTTAGATGTATTGGATGGATTTGGATACTGTGACCATGGTCATGCGAGAAAATAAAGGGTCTTAAGATCTAAATGAAACTTTTAATTCTCATGAACCATGCACATGTCCTTGAACCACTACAAAGTTTCTTTCAAGGGGATATTTGGCCTCCAATTGGGATATGTGTGATGTTAGGTAGTTTCATGCACCAAGGATAGGTCTAGGGGTCATAACCATGACAAGGAGAGAAAATAAAGGGACTNCATATATAAATATTTTAAGGATATTGTCCATGAACATGGACTCAAATCACCACATAGGACCTCTAAAAAGGATCTTTGATCTCAAAATGGAATATGGGTGCCTATAGTAGTTTTTTCATACCAATGATGGATCTTGGTGTCTTGACCATGGTAAAGTAGTGAAAAGAAGATACATATCAACTAAATGAATATTTGAGGGCTCATGGGATAAAATGGGGTCTTAAACCATTACATGCATCCTTCAAAGGGGTTATTTTGCCACCAATTACATGCATTCAAAATCAAGGTATTTAGCATGTTTATGCATGGAAACAATTCCTCTTTGTATCCCACCTTGTGGAATCACAAGACCTTAACATTGAAATCCTTGGGTTCCTATCCTTGGCTTATTTTTATGCTCATAATGATTTGTGGAAGGTTCAACATCATTGTATATATCATAGAGGAATGAATAAGTAGGCTTTGAGGAAATGTTGAGTAGCAACACCATGTCCATGACACAATGAAAATACACAATGAAAAGAATTGTAATGCTCTTTGTCATTAAGTGTATAACAAAATTACATTCACAGATATATACAAGCCATAGAAATAGCCATGTGTATATTATCAGATATATAATGTACATCTAACTGTCTTATAAAATTATTACATGACATCATGAATTTCTTTTAGTCTTCTTTTTTTCTTTCCAGTTCTTAAGAAAATCATCCATGTCCATGTCTTTGTTTACTGGGGCTCATCAACAGATGATGTTGTTTCATTCCTTTCATGCCGAGTACATATGGTCTCGTACCCACGGTGTGGATGCTGCTGTGAGGGGCCATCACCTAAAACAATAAAAAATATTAAATTTATATGTCCAATTTTTAAATATCATTGAAGTAGTTCATTAATATTAAAAAAAACTCTGCAATGTAATTATTTACCTGGTCCTCTAGTCGGAACCATTGGAATGGCTTCCGGCCTGTTCACCTGATCTTCAGTTCGAGGATGATCATCTATGACATTCTCTGCCATTGAAACATCAAAATTTATAAGTACAAAATTATTAAGTATATGATTAATATATAGACATTTTACCGTCATGGGCCTGCACCCCACTGGGATGGGGCTGATGGGGAGCACCATGATCTTTTGGCGGCATTTCACTATCAACGCTATGTTGTTCAGTACTAATGGTTTCATTGATAGTGCTTCTCCCCTGATTAAAACAAAGTAAGACATTAAATTATGGACGATATCAAACATTTACGTATTTTATAAGTAATGAAAGGTTAATGTGGACTAATTTTTATTTACCTTATCCCACAAATTGGATCTTGGGGTCTGCCCCATGCTTTTCCTACAATCAATCACCGCTTTATAACCGTATTTGTAACCAAGTTGGAGGTCTTCCTCTGTGGTTTATGTTCTGAAGTCGTCACCCTGCATTGCATAAGGGTATGTTTTTTTAATGTTTTTATGTGCAATTACCTTAAAGTTGTAAGGTGATACAAATAATATTCTTAATATGTTTGAGTACTTACGATTCGTGACTGTAACATCGAGTAGCCGCCCTGGCCTAGCTTATGTTGGCCATGTTTGGTAATCCTTTCTTTGGTTTCCTTTGAAGTGTCAGGCAACCTATAATCAAAATATTCAAGTATGTTATATATAAGCACACTTTTATTTAGATCTGAAGAAAACTAAAGCTAGTATTGAATTCAAAAATTTGTAATTTACCTTGGTGTACCAGTTATTTGTTCTCCTGATTTTTTCAAAATCTTCTCTTTTGCATCATCAATGATCACCTTCCACTCCCTATCTGGAATTGAGGGAGGATACTCATACCTAGGATTTCTTGCCAAGCTTCGTCTAAAAATATCCCGGGTATATTTTAAATATTCACCCACTGTAGATGTGATCGCTTTTGTATTGAACATGTCTACACCAAAGAGCCCTTCAATATAATCCATAAGTTCCTTTTTGAGGTTGGAATTCTGGAAATTCCACCTCATGCGTAAGGTTGCCCCAAAAATAGACAAGGCCTTGCTCTCTACATGCCTATAAAAAAGGTCGTTTCCTACACACAAAAAGATATGATCATTAATTTAA
>JASDQU010240932.1:20780-32707 GCA_032191745.1 Picea mariana
AATAAGAATATACTTTACAGTTACATTATTTCAACACTCCCCCTTAACAAGAAGGGTATTCTTCAACAACATCAGGCGAGAGAGAGGTCCGCATCATCGGCAAAATCAGGAGGGCAGCATCATTAATATCATCTTGGAGCACTGACTGGCATATCTATAAATCATCGTAAGTTTTCTTCATCGACAGGCATCATCATTCTCAAAGGAATGCAATCATCATCTGCATCAATATGGATTAGTATAAAACTAATACATCATCATCATCATCACAACACAAGGTTGGCTCATCATCATAATACTAGACTAGCTTTACATCACAACTATCAAGCCAGAAGCACAGTTCTAGTTTCATCTCATAGTCTTTCTTTACGTCACAGAAATAAAGCTGGAAGCAAGATACTCATCTTTCTTTACGTCACAACCATCAGGTCGGAAGAAGGATGCTAGACTAGCTTTACGTCACAGCTATCTAGCCGGAAGCACAATTCTAGCCTCATCTCATCATCTTGCTTTACGTCACAACCATCAGGTCGAAAGCAAGGTATACGTCCTGCTTTACGTCACAACCATCAGGTCAGAAGCAGGATACTAGACTGGCTTTATGTCACTGCTATCCAGCTAGAAGCACAGTGCTAGTCTCATCTCAACATCTTTCTTTACGTCACAACCATAAGGTCGGAAGCAAGGTACACATCCTGCTTTACGTCACAACCATTAGGTCGAAAGCATGATACTATACTNTTTTGCTGGATAATAATAAAGAAAGGACCTGGCAATTTCTCTGGTGGACATAGCCCACACTGGGTGAACCACATAAATCTGTGTCTCTCTTGTATTGTGTATCTTTTGTGTTTTATTTCCTCATTTGTTTTATTTTATTGCTCCGTGGTCTTGTTTTTCTAACAGGAAAACACCAAAGAGAATGGGAGACTTATGGGTCCCCTCTTCCTCTAAGGGAGCACTCTTGAACCCCCAATGATTGAGCTCTTCTTACAAATAGAAAACTAGAAGGAAATGGTGAAGAAATCCAAAGCTCATTCACTCAAGAGGTGATGTGAATAGTGTTAATGTTTAATCCATTATTATAGTTCTTTGCATTTCAATAGATAACAACAACATAAGACAAGATCACTAAGAAATACACAATCACAAGAGACACAAAATTTATCCTGGGAAACCCTATAGGGGAAGAAAACCCGGAACAAATTCCTTATTATAGATTGCCAATACAATGCCAAGAGATAATGAAAACTAAAACAGAAAGTCCTCTTCAAAAGATGCGCCACTCTCTCTCTCTCTTCTCCAACTATAAATCATAAACTTGTCTCTTAATGAGCAAGTGAGTTGTGTGTCTAAGTGAGGTGCTAGCCTCTTTATTTATACAAGTCTGGAATGTGTGAAGTGTCTCTTCACTGGCAGGGACGACTTCTCAAACTGGGTGGTTATAACCACCTTCAATATATTCTGGGGCCTCTTTAATATTTGTTGGGGTTGACTTCTTATTCTGCCTATTATAATTATCATTTGACCAATCTGAAAACGACATTTGGTCCTATTAGAATAACCGACATGATCAATCCACAATGGGGATTGATCCAATGAATAATATATCAAATAATAATAAGAATATACTTTAAAGTTACATTATTTCAACACTCCCCCTTAACAAGAAGGGTATTCTTCAACAACATCAGGCGAGAGAGAGGTCCGCATCATCGGCAACATCAGGAGGGCAGCATCATTAATATCATCTTGGAGCATTGACTGGCATATCTATAAATCATCGTAAGTTTTCTTCATTGACAGGCATCATCATTCTCAAAGGAATGCAATCATCATCTACATCAATATGGATTAGCATAAAACTAATACATCATCATCATCATCACAACACAAGGTTGGCTCATCATCATAATACTAGACTAGCTTTACATCACAACTATCAAGCCAAAAGCACAGTTCTAGTTTCATCTCATAGTCTTGCTTTACGTCACAGAAATAAAGATGGAAGCAAGATACTCATCTTTCTTTACGTCACAACCATCAGGTCGGGAGCAGGATGCTAGACTAGCTTTACGTCATAGCTATCTATCCGGAAGCACAATTCTAGCCTCATCTCATCATCTTGCTTTACGACACAACCTTCAGGTCGGAAGCAAGGTATACGTCCTGCTTTACATCACAACCATCAGGTCAGAAGCAGAATACTAGACTGGCTTTATGTCACTGCTATCCAGCCAGAAGCACAGTGCTAGTCTCATCTCAACATCTTTCTTTACGTCACAACCATAAGGTCGGAAGCAAGGTACACATCCTGCTTTACGTCACAACCATCAGGTTGGAAGCATGATACTATACTTGCTTTATGTCGCAACTGTTCAACCGGAAGCATAGTACTAGTCACATCACATCATCTTTCTTTACGTCACAACCATAAGGTCAGAAGCAAGGTACACGTCCTGCTTTATGTCACAGCCATAAGGTTAGAAGTAGGGAATATCTCATCACAACAACTACTCCCCCTTTTGAGGAAGCTCCTTTCGGACTATGCCAATCTTATCTCGGAAGTGCTCAAACTTTACACGAGATAGGGGCTTGGTCAACACATCAAAAACTTGTTCATCCATGCTAATATACTGGAGCTTTATGACTCCTCTCTGCACCATGCCACGGATGTAATTATATCGGATCTCTATGTGCTTTGACTTATCATGAAATACAGGATTCTCTGTCATCTTTATGAAGCTCTGGTTTTCACATAGGATCGAGGTTGCTTCCATATCTAGGTCAAATAGATCAATCAACAAATTTTGAAGCCATATAGCTTCGCAGCTAGCAGAACACACAACAATGTATTCTTCTTCCGCTGTAATGAGAGCAATGTTGGATTGCTTTCTACTCTGCCATGAGATCATGGCTGATCCCAAACTGAAACAACATCCGGAAATTCTTTTCATGTCAGCAATGCTTCTTGCCCAATCTGAATCAGTGTATCCACTCAATGTGAAATCATTATCTCCACCATAGCCGAGACCACAATCTAATGTACCCTTAAGGTACCTCATCACATGTTTTGCATCCACAAGGTGAACATGTATGGGTTATACCAGAAAATAACTGAAGGTTTTCACGGCAAAACAAATGTTTGGTCTGGTGTTTGTCAGGTACATCAGCGATCCAATAATCTGTCTGTACAGTGTGGCATCAATCAATTCTGATGAAGTGTCAACCAACAGCTTCAACTTCACTTCCATGGGTGTATTCATGGGCTTGCATTCCAACATGTTGAATCTCTTCAGGATTTCGACTGCATACTTCCCTTGATTAAGGAAGATCCTCTCTGGACTCTGCTATACCTCAAGACCTAAGAAATAATGCATTAGGCCAAGGTCTTTCATTTCAAATTCTGAGGCAAGTCTCTTCTTACATTTAGTGATGAGATTTTCTTCTCTAGTTAAGAATAAGTCATCCACATATAGAAATAATATCACTTTCTCATCGTTCATAATATTGAAGTAGTTAGAATCTTCTTTACTCTTGGTAAAGATCAAGCTCGTCAGGAAACTTTCTATATGGCCATACCAAGCTCTGGGAGCTTGCTTCAATCCGTATAAGGCTTTCTTCAATTTTCAGACATGAGACTTCCTGCATTCAACTTCAAATCCTTGAGGTTGCTCTATATACACTTCCTCTTCAATGAAATCATTTAGGAAGGCTGTCTTTACATCCATCTGGTGCAACTTCCACTTCATATTAGCTGGAAGGGCTATGATGGTTCTGATCAAAGTGTATCTAGCTACAGGAGCGAATGTGTCTTCATAGTCAATGCCTTCTTTCTAAGAAAATCCACGAGTGACAAATCTTTCTTTATACTTCTCAATACTTCCATCAACAACATGTTTTATTTTGAAGAGCCATTTGGAAGATACCATGCCTTTTCTCTTCGGTCTGGGAACTATTTCCAATACATCATTCTTTATTATGAATTGGTATTCCTCTGTCATGGCATCTGCCCATTCTTTCCTCTGAATGGCTTCTTCAAAGTAGGCAGGGTCCTCCTCTAGGAGATCACACATCAAAGCTATGTAACTAGAGAATGGCTTTGGTCTTTTCACCTGTCTCGAGGTTCCTTTGGGAACACCATACTTCTCTCCATCTTGAATAAGATCTCTAGCTTACGATGTCTTTCTTTTATGGAGGATCATCATCTGAGGAGGTTCTTGAGCTTATATTACATCATGGTCTTCTGGAATTTCCTCATTAGGGGAAGTCACAACTTCCCTCATTGGTTCTACAGCTCTGGGAACCTCCCTCACTGCAGTTCTGGGGATTACTAGTTCCTTTTCATATACTTCTTCAAGCTGGCATCTTCTTGACTTCTTGAGTGCTGCAACTTCATAAAATTTCACACCCATGCTGATCTCAATGTGGAGGTGACCTGGTATATAGATTCTAAAGGCCTTGGAGACCTCACAGTATCCCACAAATATTCCCTTCTTTCCTAAGGGTTCCAGCTTGTTTCTCTTCTCCTTCGGTATATGAATACAAACTGGGCAGCCAAATATTTTGAGATGGCTTACCTCTGGCTTCTTTCCAGTGAACATCTCTTTAGGGGTCTTGACCCCAAGTGCACTATGGGATAATCGGTTTTGCACATAAACAACCATCATTGCTGCTTCTGCCCATAAGCACATAGGAAGATCTTGATCATGGAACATAGTCTTCACAACTTCCATTATTGTTTTGTTCTTCCTTTCAACTACACCGTTCTGTTGAGGATTATAGGGAGTAGTGAGTTCCCTCTTGATCCCAACATCTCTGCAGAAGTTCATGAACTCTTTTGAGGTGTATTCTCTATTATCTGACCTGAGTATCTTAATCTTTCTTTTAGAAAGATTCTCGATCAAGGCTTTGAATTCCTTGAACTTGTCGAACACTTCATCTTTAGATTTCAAGAGATACACCTAGGTCTTATGAGAATAATCATCAATGAATGATACATAGTATACATACCCGCTAATGGAGGCCAATGGCATTGGGCCACACACATTTGAATGAATGAGTTCTAGGACTCCTTTTGATTTGTTGTCTCTCTTCGGAAAGGGGTTCTTGATGTTCTTCCCTTGTGCACATCCATTGCATATGCCTTCATGGTCAACCTTGAGTTCTGGTAAACCTGTGACTGCTTTGCATATGTAGGGTAGTGCCTTGTAGTTGATGTGAGATAGTCTTCTATGCCAAATTTCACATGAGTTTTCAATGGAATGGGCCATGGTAGTTTTTGAGTGGCCCTTTAGTCTATACAAATCATTTTCTTCACTTCCAATGATGATTGCTTAATTTATGGTTTCTCCTTTAGCCCACATAAGAACTTCTCCATCTATAAAGGAAACTCTGTAGCCTTTATTTTCTAAAGCTGAAATGGAGAGTAGATTCTTTTTCAAACCTGGTACATAGAGTACTTCCTTCATCTTTAATGAATTCCCTGAATTGAGTTTGTAGTTTGATTCTCCCACTCCCTTGATGGAATATTGGAAATTATCTCCAAGTGTCACTTTATGAGAAAACTTCTTTTTTGAAATACAAGAGAGAATGTTTCTTTTACATATCATGTGATTGGAGGCATCACTATCAATGAGCCACATGTCCTCTACAGGTGTTACCAATCCTGAGAGGGACGAGATTAAGACATAGTCTTTGATCTGTTCTCTTATCATCTTTGAAGGTGGCTCTTCATCTTCAACTGCATGGGCATGGTGCCTCTTATGTTTTCTCTTCTATTCTTCTCATCTGGCTGGACATAATTTCACAATGTGTCCCATCTTGTCACAATGATAGAATTGCATAAATGAGTAGTCTCTTTCCCTTCATTGTCCTCTCTTCTGAAATCTCCTTGGATTAGATTCTTTATTATTGAATTTGTTTGGTGGTTGAGGCTCTTTATGAGTCTCCTTTTGGAAGTAGGGTTTCTTCCTTCCTCTTTTGGTGTGAGTATCTAGGGCTTTATCATCATCTCTTGCTAGTAGCACTTCACGGTTAGCTACTCGTGTTTCTTCTTGGATGCATTCTTCCCATAGACTATCAAACTTCGGTTTCTCCGTTCTGGCACATATCATTTTGATGAATGCATCCCAAGGTCTTGTGAGACCATTTAGGTCTATCATTATGAGTTCATCTTCATCTATGGTGTCTCCAATCGCTTTTAACTATTCTTTAAATTTTGAGATTCTGGAGAAATATTCTTGGATCGTTTTTCCTTTCTGCATCCTCGTATTCTTCAGTTAAGTTCTTAGATTCATCTTCCAGTTTATGTTATTTCCTTCGTACAGTCTGCTTAGAGAATCAAACATCTCTTTTGAAGTGTTATTTGATGATACACAAGGAATCAGATGGTCTTTGATTGAATCTGTAATGATTCTTTGTGCCCTGATTGTGTCCTTTTGATGCTTTGCTTTCTCTACGACATCTTTGGGTTCCGACCCTTCTTCTTTGATGAATCTTGCTAGGTAATTCTTTGCAAGGATCAGGCCAATCCTATACTTCTAGGCACGGAAGTTTTCCACACCTTCCAGTTTGTTAGAAAGCTTTGTGCTTGCAGGCATCTTTTACCTGGAGCTAGGAAAATGACCGAAAAATGAAAATGCTTAAAATCAAATTTTGAACTTACCAGGAGATGTGCTTGGCTGAGGCGAGTAGCCTGGTGTGCTTGGATCTGAGAAAATACAACTTTTACCCTTCCAAAATTGATCTACAGATTTCTAGACTGGTGCTTCTGGTTTTCTAGTACCTCTGGTACTCTGGTACTTCTCCTGTTTCTGGTTCTTTGGTTTTCTAGTACTTCTGGTGTTTCTGGTTTTCTGGTACTTCTGGTACTTTTGTGAAACTAGGGTTTCACTTTCCAGGAGATCCAGTCACTGAAAAGGTGCATTGAGAGTGCCAAAATGATACTTGGGGGATGGTGCACTTTTGTAGATGGTTTTAGGGCTGAGAAGCTTCACCATCAAAAAGGACTAATTTTCATGTACAACAACAATGACGTTTTTCTCTTGCAAAAGATGCTCTCTTCAGCTTGGCTCTGATACCATGTTAATGTTTAAGCCATCATTATAGTTCTCTGCATTTCAATAGATAACAACAACATAAGACAAGATCACTGAGAAATACACAATCACAAGAGGCACAACATTTATCCCAGGAAACCCTCTAGGGGAAGAAAACCCAGCAAAACTTCCTTACTATAGATTTCCAATACAATGCCAAGAGATAACTCAAGCTGAAACAGAAAGTCCTCTCCAAAAGATGTGCCACTCTCTTCTCCAACTGTAAATCACAAACTTGTCTCTTAATGAGCAAGTGAGTTGTGTGTCTAAGTGAGGTGCTAGCCTCTTTATCTATACAAGTCTGGAACGTGTGAAGTGTCTCTTCATTGGTAGGGCCGACTTCTCAAACTGGGTGGTTATAACCACCTTCAATATATTCTGGGGCCTCTTTAATATCTGTTGGGGCTTACTTCTTATTCTGCTTATTATAATTATCATTTGACCAATCCACAAAAGGGGATTTGGTCCTATTACAATCACCGACATGATCTATCCACAATGGGGATTGATCCAATGAATAATATATCAAATAATAATAAGAATACACTTTGCAGTTACATTATTTCAACAAATAGCTCAATGAAATGATGCTTGTATGCTCCAATGAGGAAAGAGGTTCCTTACAGGAGAATATAGGCATCATAACAATACAAATAGATTCTTGGAAATATAGTGCACCCATGGCCTCTTTTTATAGAAAAGATTTGAGGCATTATTCAACTAGTCTTTAGTGTGAACAAAGAGCCATTTAGGGCACCTCTAGGTCTTTGACCAGCCCCCCACTCGGATTCAGTTCGGATTTGAGGGTCAAATCGACTTGGGAGATGAACCAGAAGTGGGTGGGAGGCTGACCAACAACATAAATTCACCGTTCTAAGGTGTGCATGCTTTTTTTCATCCACAACCGTGCATCGGGCACATGTGTGCTTTTTCGACGTTTTCGACTAGCGCACGTGCACGCGCTTCCTGTGTATTCTGAGCGCATGCTAATTTTATTACTGGTTGTATAGTTTTGTGCCCTTTGGAAATGCATTTTTTGGGCCATGGATGACCTAATAGGTGTTTGAAGATGCTAGATTCCTGTAACCATTTTCGGACGACATTTCAGTGATAATAGATGCCCCCTGATGTATGAGGTTAGGAGCATATGTATAGCTGAAATACATCAATGTTTCTTCTACTGAGAGTACCTTTGTAAGAAAGAGTGTTGAGGTGAGTTGCAAGAGTGACCCATTGGAGGGAGAGGGGAACCTGTAGGACCCAAACCCTTCACAAGGTGTGGAAAAACAAAACTGTGTACAAACAAGGTGGGCATGCCCTATGCTTGTGTCATGTAACTCAAAAATGTATAAGACAATAACTGAAACAGTGTGTTGGTGTAGATGACTGCAACACCCTCGGGGGTGTGTTGGTAATGGAAGATGAAAATTTTGATGGTGAAAAAAATCTGAAAAGAGGCGATGACCCCTATAAGAAGTGTCGAGGATTCGCAGGCATTGATGGCCTGACAATTTTCATAGGTCTTCGAAAAATATAACAACAACTGCAATAGTCGCAAAGTAAGACCCACTGCAACATGAGAAATTATTGAAGTCGAATGTCATGGGGGTCAATGACAACAAAGAGCAATGATGGTTCTCTCTATGCCGTTCGAGACTCCTCATTGTGAAGGTAATGAGATTCAAGATATTGTCGCCCATCTAGTAACTGTGCTGATGTCGACAAAAAGGGAGACGCGACGCTAAGAAGCGAAGGGATTCATGAAATCTACTGGAGGAGATCAGGAACTGATGAGGAACATGGACAAAGTCAAGAAGTGGTGAGACTCAAGACTGCCCTTGGTTGGGGATATATGTAAAGGATGAGTGGCAACAACCATGAAACTGGATCTAGTGTCAAGGGGATGACTAGGCTTGGGTAAATTGTGCTAGAGGCGTGACAAAATGGAAAAACGTAGAGATCAGAGGTGTATGGACTATAAGATACTTGAGGTTTTTGGATGATTTCAACAAGGGTAGGAGGTGAAAAATTCCCTAGCCAAGGGCGACAGGGGTTGCTTTTCCGGAAAAGGAAGGTCTCTAAAGGTGACAACAAAAAGCTATGTAAATGTTGGAAACAAAGGTTTTGTACAATTACCAAATGAATAAAGAATAAGTTGGGCTAACTGTGAAGATATAGAAATGGGTGCCCCAGTGCAAGATGGCTTGGCCGGTGAGGGCGCAAGTTACTTGGAAAACAACTGGGGGGTGGGGGCCCCATAGGTGGGTTTCTGTATTAGGAAAATGAATATAGGACAATTTGTAGATGGGAAAACTGAAGGTGGATGAAATGGATGGTTAATGATACTGCAGAGGTGCAGTCAAATGGGAACTGTGATAAGATTATCTGGGAGTCCATTGTGGGGAAGCTAGAAAAATGAGGAGAAGGAGCATGCGGTTGATTTTTGAGAATGCAAAGACTATTGGGACTCCCAACCCTAGGAGGTGAAAACAACATGAGTGTCAAAGTACCAGAGGGGACTATAATTGGGACAACTCATGTGGGAGAGAGTTCTACCAGTTGACAATACTGAAATGCAGCGGAGGTGTGAGTACTGTAGAGCCGGGTGGGGGGACCCTAGAGGCAAATATCGGAGGGTGTGACTGGGAGATGCAATTGATATTCAAAGGGAATGATTACATTCCAGTGTCGATGATATACCTGAAGGAGCAGCGCTGATGCATGATGACCAAGTACCTTCACACATGAAAACTAAATACCCGATGTGAACAATATCTGAAGATAAAGAACATATAACAATTATTTAATAATTTGTGAATATAAGCAGGCGTACCTGGGCAGGATCCGAGAAAAATGCACCCTCCGGGGTCGAGGATGGATGGTGAGACGGGGTACATCCCTGAGAGGTGGCCACCGTAGGTGCCACTATGGTAGTCATTCAAGACTCTATGGGTGGTGGATATCTCTGAGAGGTGGCCGTCGCAGGCGCCGCTGTGGCAATCATTCAAGAATCTATCAGCTTCGTCGATGGTCAAACATCAACGAAGTATGGTGTCGACCCCTCATCGATATAAGATATCACCGATAAGGAGGTAGTGAGGGGCCTGGTGGTGAATACGTCGACGATCATCTTGGGAGAGGTGGTTTTCGAGCTTCTGTGTTCAGAGGTAGATGAGGAGATCGCCGTACCAAGGATCATCTGAGGGGATGTAAAAAAGATGTTCGTCAGGGAAGTCGGTATTGACGAGAGAAATGGTAGTATCGGAGGGAAATGCCATAATGAGTTTAGCAAGGATGAGGGATTTCTTTCCCTTGGGTGTTTAAAATTCAAGGTCGTACTTCTGAAGGATGATGATCCATCGAGCAAATTTTCCATTAATTTGCCGGCAACTGAGCAAGTATTGCATGGGGTTGGAATATACTACGACTTTGGTAGTTCAAAGAAGAATGTAATGGCTTAGTTTTTGGACTGCGAGGACAAAGACAAGGGCAAGTTTCTCTTCGTGATTGTATTTCAAGGGTGGCCCTGAAAGATTTTTACTAATATAGTAAATTACACGCTCACGGTCATCATCCCCTAATTGGACGAGAACTCTTTCTACTGAGATGACTGAGGCCGATAAGTAGAGGATATAGTCATGGTCATAGTTGGGTGGGATAATCAACGCGACATTGGAGAGTGCCACTTTAAGATCATCAAAATCGGTTTGGGCATGTTCATCCCATTGGAATAGGATATTGTGAAGTAAGAGGCGAAGGAAACCGTGTGCATGGGTGGCGTAATCGGGGACAAAGCGGTGTAAAAAGTTAGCTTTGCCTTGTAAGATTTGCAACTAGCATAAATTCCAAGGGGGGGGGGATTTCTGTGATGGCTTGGATCTTGAGGGGGTCCACAGTGATGCTGCATTGGGAAACGATGAACCCAAGGAGGCGTCCAACGATGACGCAGAATATGCACTTGAGGGGGATCAAGCGGATATTGTACTGATGACACCTTTGGAATATGATCCGTAAATCATCGAGATGTTGAGTGCATTTCTTGGATCGAGCGGTGAGGTCATCCAAGTATGCAAGGATGATATGAGCCAGATCATGAAAAATGTATGTCATGGCCCATTGAAAAGTGGCACCAACATTCTTGAGGCCAAAAGGCATGACACGATATGAAAAAGTACCCGAAGGGGTAGTGGATGTGGTTTTGTATTGATCAGCTAGGTGAATCTAAACTTGGTTGTAGCCAGAGAAACCATTCATGAAGGACAAAGCCTCATGGTCGGCACAATCATTGATAATTTGGTCGATAAAGGGAATTGGAAAATTGTCTTTGGGACAGGCGTGATTGAGGTCACGAAAATCAGTACAGACACGAATAGTTCCTTGTTTTTTGTTGACAGGGACGGGGTTGGAGACCCATGACGTATATGCGATGGGGTATATGAACCCAAAAACACGTAATTTGTCAATCTCGACTTTGATGTCTGCTACTTTGGATGGGTGTAGTGGATGTTGCTTTTGTTGTATAGGTGTGATATCAGGCCATGTGTCTATATGATGTTTGACAATAGAGGGATCAAGGTCGGGATCTCTGTGTATGACGAGGAAAAAATGTCCCGATATTCCTGGAAGAGAACTTTGTAAGCTATGAGTTCTTCAAGAGACCATGCAACGCCTATGATGATTTCCTCTACGATTCCAGGTTTGATGGAAATATTGATTTGGATGGTGGGGGAAATGTTAGCCATGTTACCTTCTTCAAAAGCGTCAGGGGCAGGGATAGGGTTATTGAACCAGTCTATATGCCCTGATGGGATAAAATATTTGGTTTCG
>JASDQU010240932.1:53539-73976 GCA_032191745.1 Picea mariana
ATATGGGTCCCTCATGACTCAGCGGATCAGTGGTGGTCAGCTGAGGGTTATGGGGAGGGCACTGGTTGGAGATAATTTTTCCTGGAGTTTGATGCTACATTCCAAGATGGTAGGGCAGCTGGACAGATGTCGGACTGCAAACTTAGGGGACTTTGCCTTTGGGTCCATCTTGGTGGCCTGGTTTTTGGAGAGGGTGTCGATGTTGCACCCTAGAGTGTTATTGGGCGCACCTGGTGCACATGAGTTGTGACTGATGCAGTGGTCGACGATTTTGGTTCACCATGGTGGTGGTGAGGGTGGTCGTTTTTTCTCGGTCGAGGCTGCACAGGTGTGGCAGCAGATGCTGCAGATCCTACTACAGTATCCATACTATGGGGTGGATTTCTAGGGTGATCTGGATATGGTATTACCTCCAGGGGAGGTGTTCGACCATCGAGGTATGATGTGATGTTTTATGTTTTGATATGTAGACGGTATAGCATGTGTATTTATGTATGGATGGATGTTAATGCTATCCTTTGTTTGTTTGTTTGTGCAGATGTGGGACCTCGCGGGAGTGAGGTTGAGTGGGTTAGAGCATCGGCTCATCAGGGGCCGGTGAGACCTTTGTCGATAGAGCCATTGGCAGGACAAATATGTTGGCACAAGGACATTGAGGCGAGACCCATTGGTGACGAGAGAGTGGCTAGGAGACGTCGTTTTGATGACCCTAGTGTTGGACCATCACATGCTCCTCCGGCGAAGGCCGGGGGAGATTTTGAGGATATTCGTCACCGCTTGGAGGCGGTGCTACAGGGATTTCCTGAGGGCATGTGGTCGCGCATCCAGGATGAGGGTGTCCTGGAGCAGTGGGTGGGAGTGTCGCTGACGTGGCAGACCGTGGTGCGGTGAGTAGCAGTAGTAGGTGTTGTGATGACCGCGCAGTTACCTCCATGTCTGGAGGGACCGATAGTGGGTGGGGCACCACCGCCTGAGGGAGGGGAAGGAGGTGGTGCTCTAGAGGCACCTTGAGTGTCGCTCTATGTATTTTTGTATTTTTGTATATAGGCTGGTGAGCTCATTTTGGTGTAGTGGCACCAGTTTTGTACCGAGGTGATTTGCTGGCCTACGAATTTTGTATATGATGTATTTTATGTGTATGTAAACATTTTGATGGCACTGTTGATCGATTTATATATATATGAGTATACATTTTGGGGTCTTTGTGATGTTTACATGTGTGTTTTGTAATGTGTGGATGATGTCTAATCTATATATGTTGTGATAGGCTCTTGATGGTTTATGTGTGTGTAGAGGTATCTTGATGTGATATATGCCAATCGAGTATAATGTTATCTAGGCTATCTATAATTTGATTCAATTGTCTTGGAATATGTGTAAATGTAATGAAATCAAAATGTCGAGATAACAGTCTAACTTGCAGGTATTTGCGAAAGAAGCAAGGATCGCAGACATGGTACACATTGTTGAGCTGGAGGATGATTAGTTGGGAGTCAAGAAAGATGCTAAGGTGATGAATACGATGGTGATGGGCATTTGTGAGGAGGCCAATGATGGCAGTGTTCTCGACTTGGTTATTGGTTGTTGAACCCAAACATATACCACTGGAGTGAAGCAGTTCATGTGAGGGGGAATAGAGGACCCAAGCTGTCGAAGCGAGATTTTGTGTCCAACAGCTGGCACCGTCGGCGTAACCAATGTGGTAGGCCAGTGGAGGAAGCATCTATCAATAACATAAATGATAGTTTAGATGTGAGGGATGAAAAAAAAGATTAAAAACACTATAAAAGAAATGACCTAATGTAGAATGGCTACGCTTAGGCATAAAATTTCTTTAACTATAACCCATTGATGGGTTCTTTGAGAGAGAGGCCTTCTAGAGAGGCCAAGATATATGTGCCTTTGGTGAAGCAATGTTGGATAATGTAGGGGCCATGCCATAGTGACTTGAATTTTCCATGACTGAGGGTATCGTGAGCGATATTGTAAGCAAGGATGAGGTCACCTTCGTGAAATGAGCGAAGGTTGACGTGGCGATCAAAGGTGGCCTTTGACCATTTTTTGGCTACCTCATTGTTCTGTAATGAAGATCGACGATCTTCATCCAGGGACTCTAAGTTCAGCAAGAGCTTCTCCATTGGAGCAATGTCGGGTAATAGCTCAATTGCAGTGCGTAAGGTGGGAATTTCGCACTCGATAGGAAGAGTGGCCTCGACCCCATGGACTAGATGAAATGGTGTGAAACCAGTGGCCATATTCACGGCCGTATGGTAAGCCCATAGTGAGGAAAATAACATATGATGCTAATTGGTCTTATGTTTGTTAACTGTGTGCTGCAACATGGTCTTGAGGACCTTGTTAACTACTTCGACCTGTCCGTTAGACTGGGGGTAATATGGTGAGGCAAACTCGTGGGAGAATCCCAATTGTGATGAGAGTTTGATGAAAATATCATTCTCAAAATGTTTCCCGTGATCGGAAACTAGTTGGAGTGGTACTCCAAAGAAGGATATGACGTGATTAAAGAAAAAACGCAATGTAGTGTCAACGATGTTGTTGAAGGTGGGCATGGCTTCAGCCCATTTGGTGAAATAATTGACTGGATGGGGGGTTACAAGTCATGAAGTTGATGCCCTATTTACAAAACAGGCCTGCAGTAATGACTGGGTGAAGAAGAGCGGGTGGTGCTCGTGCTTTGTTGGCGTAAATCTGACATTTATTGCATCGCTTCATGGCATGAATGCAATTGTGAAACAATGTAGGCCAAAAGTAACCTGCGCAGATGATTTTCTGAGTAATGGATATCCTCGAGAGATGGCCCCCGCACGTGCCACTATGGCAATCATTCAAGACTCTATCGGCCTTGTCAATAGTCAAGCATCAACGAAGTATGGTGTCGATCCCTCGCTGATATAAGATATCTCCGATGAGGAGATAGCAGGGGGCCTAGTGGAAAATATGATGGCAGTCATCTCTTGAAAGGTGGTTACCAAACTTTTGGGTTCAGAGGTAGATGAGGAGGTCGTCGTACCAAGGATCATCTGAAGTGATGTAAAAGAGATGTTCATCGGGGAATTTGGTATTGATGGGGGCACTAGTAGTATCAAGGGGAAGGCCGTGACCAACTCGGTGAGGATGAGAGCTTTCTCGCTCTTGGGTGTTGAAAATTCAAGATCATACTCTTGAAGGATAACAATCCATCGGACAAATTTTCCATTAATTTTTCGACGATTGAGCAAGTATTGCATAGGGTTGGAATCTGCAATGTATTTTTTTGTGCGAAGCAAAATGTAATGGCGCAGTTTCTAGACGGCGAGGATGACGACAAGGGCTAGTTTCTCTTTGTGCTTATACTTCAAGGGTGGTCCTGAGAGATTTTACTAATGTAGTAAATGACATTCTCACGATCATCATCACCGATTTGAAGAGAACTCCTGCTACTGAGACAACTGAGGCAGATATATAGAGGATATAGTCACGATTGTAGTCGGGTGCACTAATTAAAGTGGCGTTGGAGAGTGCCATTTTAAGATCGTCAAATGATTTTTGGGCATGTTCATCACAGTGGAATGGGATGTCATGGCAGAGTAAGTGAAGGAAACCATGTGCTCGAGTGGCATAGTCTGGGACAAATCTTCGTAGAAAGTTGGCTTTTCCTTGTAGTCTCTGTAGTTGGCGTAAATTCCGTGGGGGTGTAATTTCGGTGATGGCTTGGACTTTGATGGGGTCCACGGTAATACCTCTTTGGGAAATGATGAATTCGAGGAGGCGCCCAATAGTGATGCAGAATACGCATTTGAGGGCGTTCAAGCGGATGTTGTACTGACGACACCGTTGGAAGATGATCTGTAAATCATCAAGATGTTGGGTGTGTTTTTTGGATCGACCTGTGAGATCGTCCAAGTATGCAAGGATGATATGAGCTATATCATGAAAAATGTATGTCAAAGCCCACTAGAAAGTTGTGCCAGTGTTCTTTAGGCCAAAAGGCATGACACGATATGCAAACGTACCCCAAGGGGTGGTGAATGCGGTTTTGTATTGATCGGTTGGGTGGATTTGGATTTGATTATAACCAGAGAAATCGTCCATGAAGGACAGAGCCTCGTGGCCTGCGCAGTCATCGATAATTTGATCGATGAAAGACATTGGAAAGTTTTCTTTGGGATGTGCATGATTGAGATCGCGAAAGTCCGTGCAGACGTGGATAGTGCCCTATTTTTTGTTAACAGGTATAGGGTTGGAAACCCATGAGGTATAGGCGATGGGGTAGATGAACCTAGTGGCCTGTAATTTGTCAATCTCAACTTTAATGGCCGCTGCTTTGGATGGGTGCAGCGGTCGTTTTTTTTAACAAACTAGTGTAATGTCAGGCCAAGAGTCGATGCAATGTTCACCAATAGAGGGATCAAGGCCAGGCATCTCTGTGTATGACCAGGCAAAAATATCCAGATATTCTTGGAAGAGGGATTTATAGGTGGTGATCTCTTGAGGATTGCATGTGGCGCCAATGGTGATGTCCTCGATGACTCCATTTTTTATGGAAATGTCAATTTTGGTGGTCGGGGAAATGTTGGCCATGTTACCTTCTTCAAAAGAATCAGGGGTAGGAATGGGGTTGTTGAACCAATCGATATGCCCTGATGGGATAAAATCCTTGGTTTTGACTGCGATTATGGGGTGTTGGTTAGGAGGTTTGGAGGCTTCCTGTGGGAAGAAGAGTGCTCTGTGGTGTAGCACATCCCATGGGTAGTTGAGGGTGTTTAACTCTTCGAGTATGTCCTCATCACAGTGGAATTGGCAGGAATATAAGGAATCGTAAAGAGTGATATCGATGACTGCCACTGTGTGGTTGTCCTTTGGTGATGAAGAAGCAGGGGGAACGACGCAATGAGATTGCGATGGTTTGCTTGACATAAACCAAATATCGAGGTACTAAGGAGTACCAGTGGTAGTTGGATGTAAAATTTTCATAGGGAGATGAGCGGGAGAATTGGGGGGGGTTAGGGGTAAATCCTTGGATAAGTCATCCAAGAACCACTGAGGAATAGGGAGTGCCTCAGGTTCATGAGAAATGATATGAAGAATCTCAAGTGGTGAGGTAAGGTCAACCATTGATTCTGTAGGGGGTGCAGGGGTTTGAATCAGGGTCATTTGGCGTTGCCTGTATTCAATGATCATAGGACATTGATATGTAAAATGATCTAAGGATTCACATAGAGAGAAAGGGCATCTCATACGTTCATTGACTGAATTTGTGACATAATGGATGTCAGTGATGTTTGGTAGGGATGATGTAGCTGTATTGGGTTCGCTCTGGAAGCTTTGGCGTACTGCGACTAATGTCTGCTGGAAGTGAGGTAGTGTTGGGCAATGGTGTGTATAATGGCCATATTCTGAACATATAGTGCAAGCAAATTTGGTTCGCAGCCCTTTGCTACTTGAGTTAGGGGAGGTAGTGGTAGTAATGGCGATAGTGGCGAGTGGTGATGGTGTTTGATTGGGTTGAATTAGGTTACATAACTCGGGTAGAGATGGGCATTTGTTGGTTGGGTGTCCATCTTTCTCACATAACATGTAAGGAGGTTGGACGCGTGGGGGAAGTGGAGCTATGGGCTCGTTCTTCTTTCACCTGCCCCTAGCTGTGGCAGGGAGGTTAGTGACTGGGGGTGTAGAGGGTATGGTGGGAGTGAGTATGGGAATCGTCATTGGGATTCCTTACATTTGGGGGGGAAGGGATGGTTGAGGGACCATCTCTGGTGGATGTAAATACCAAACTAGAATTACCAACACCATATTAGGGAGGGTAAGTGTTGCAACTACTTGGAAAGCTTGTACGCCTGGTGGAGGGTAAAAGAAGGGGATTTGAGTAATGGCTTGGGGAACTGTCTCCCAAATTGGGATATGGCCTTGGGGAGAGGTGAAATCGTGAACTGGTGGAGTCGATAGTTTGCAGGAGGATCGTGAGGGGGGATCTCTACAACTAGTGGGACGTCAGATATGATAGAAGCCACCCTAGGAGGAAGGGTATTCTCTATGTCAGTTCCGTTGGATGATACAACGCATACTTGATTGTAAGGATGAAGGAGCGGTGGCATGCCGTGGTAAGTTCCTAACAATTATGGGTCTTTGAAAATCTCGAGACCCATTTCAATGAGTGGGTACATTTCAGGATGAGTATGGATGAGAGGGAGAATGTTATCGATGTTGGCAGAGGGGTTAGGCTCGTAATGCAAAACTTGGTCAATTGTGATGATCTTCCCGTTGTGGGGGAACATCATGCTTCGAAAGACGGAAGAAGCATGCCTTCATAGCATACATGTAGCTACGACCGAACAAGATATTGTAATCGAGTGGGGCGTCGATAACTTCAATGTCAATGAGAATAGTCTTGCCCCCGAGTTCTACAGGGACATTTTGGAAGATCCCTTCAGGAGACGATGGTCGTCCATCATAAGCTCTTAAGGTAATGGCAGATGGGATGAGTTGGGGGGAACCAAGTTTTTGCCATACAGACTTGGACATGATGCATGTGGATGCTCCTTCATCGATGATGCACCGATGAACTGTAATGTTCTGAATTTTCACTGGGATTTGAAAAGAGATTAGAGCGGAGAGGCGAGGTTCTCCGCTATTGAGATCAAATGTGATGAGTCAAGTATTTGCAGGGTCGACTTCCCCCAAGGTGAAAAGTAATGATTTCCACTGAGTGGGACAAGTTTGAAGGACTTCTAAGACTGACATGGCAGCCGGGGATTGTGCTAAGTCATCAACCAAACTGTAATTATGAGCCGCCCTAACCTGTGGGTTGTGGACATTCCTGCGCAATGGGATGCGAGGGATGAGAAGAGGTTCTTTTGCGTTAGGGCGAGAAATCACCAATGGGGGTCCCGTGGGTGCTGGTATTGTTTATGGGGGAATGGGAGGAGACTCAGTGGGTGCACAGTATTGATGACTATGTGTTTGCAGAAGGATTTATTCCTCACTGGTGAGGAGGATAGTACGATCTGTGGGGTTGTTTGGATTGAGATACTGTCCCAAATGTAGTGGGGTAGGTTGCATCTCTTGCTGGGTGTTCATCACACCTTGGTGTGGAATGGGGTTTTGCAACACGGCTGGGGGGGGTTGTTGCATGTATTGTTGTGGGGCTTGTTGAGGGGCAGGCAGTGCTGGAGGATGTGGTAGACTGCCTGAGTCTTTTAGCCATTGAAAATCAAGGATTTGGGGGCAATGATGAGTATAATGACCGAACTCACCACAAAGGGCACAAGGGAAGGTGGGTCTAATAGTATTGTTATTTCTCCCTTGATGCCCATTTTTATTGCCCCCCTAGGGGTTCTGATTCCCTTGACTCTGGTTGCCCCCAGTAGGTTCATTCTGTTGGGGGTGATTCCCGCCTTGACCTGGGTTGTTATTGTTCCTATTTTTTCCTTTCCTTTTGGCCTTATTTGACTGATGGGTCAGATTTTCCGTATTCAGTTGTTCAAAATTTTGATATTGCTGAAGGGGAGAGGGTTGAATAAAATTCACCCCAACGTGAGGGTGTGGGGGAGCCATGGGTTGTGGAGGACCAGGGAATGGAAAGTACAGATTCTATGGGGGTAACAATCCATAAGGTACATAGGAAGGCGTGGTGCTTTCGCTAGTACTTAGAGTATAAGATGAGGTAGAGGGAGTACCAGAACTTGTTGGGAGTGGTGGGTGTATTGTGGGTGTCGACAGTAGCCCACTGATGGGTGGAGGAAGAGGAACAGGGTATGGTTGTTGATAAGGGGGTGGAGGATAATAAGGGGTTCCTCCATATGCTGGCGGATATTGAGGTGTGCCATACATTGGTGGTTGTTGGGTTTGTGGACTGTGGTGCGTGGTATTACCAATCAATTCGTCTGCTGAGTGAGACATCCCGGGTTTGTATTGGTCGAATGGCATGGATTTTGGGAGGTCAGGAAGTACTGTGTACAAGTACCCTGATTGTGAATAGATGAGGTCATATTGTTGAGCCTTACTGATGGCTTCTTCTTCTGATTGAGGGAAGGTGGAAGCTACATCTTTACCGAGGAGAGAGACAAGTGATATGAGACACCAGTCAAGACACTGTTGTTTGGTGGTTTCTGCTTTGCACAAACTACATCGTTGATGCCACTCGTGAATGTGATCAGTGATATGTGTGGCTGAGATTTGTTTAAAGAGTAATTCAAGACCATTGTCATGGCGGATTGGTAATTGGAAGAAGGTCAAAAATGCTTTGGCCAAGGACTCGAAAGTCGCATGGGACCCAGATTTTTCATCTACATACCATTTGGCGGATGGGCCAGTGAGCGTGTGTTGAAATAATCGTAGTCGGATGGAATAATCCATAATGTTGTTGGAAGAGCACCATAAGTGGAAATTCATGACATGGTTGGTAGGTTCATCTCCTGCCTTTCCTTCAAACTTGGGGATGTCTGAAGGTATTTTGGTAGGCATTGGAGGCCATGTGGGGTCATGCAGTATAGGATCATTTGTGAGTTATCTTAGATCTGGTATGTTAAGAGAGGCCAAATATGGTATCAGGAGTGTTGGTGGAGGATTAGTTCCAGCCATGGTGTGAGTGTTCTATGAACCTGACCCTTGAGGGGGGATAGGTGGGATGGTACTTCCCCCTTAAGAGGAAGTTGGCCCCCCACTTCCATGTAAAGGAGAGCGAGTGGATGGTGGACCTTGGGAATTGGACCCAAGTAAGGTGGAACCAAGAAAAGTTGATTCTAAGTGGCACTCACTCGAGTGTGAGAAGGTGGTGCCAATGATTTGGCAAGACTAGGAACTCCTCCTAAGATAGGAGGGAGGTTTAGCAAGCATCTGGAATGACAGGGATTATGTGGGTCCCCTATGATGTCTGACTAGCTGAGTGAATGTGTGTGAATGGTGGTGAGAGAAAATAAATAAACAAGAGCCTTTGTTGTAATTTTTGAACTTGACACAATATATATCCAAATCAAAATGTAATCAGAAGTGCGTCATACATAAAGTATTTTGAAAAAGAAGCATATATGTGGATAAGTGGGTTTTGTCTGCATGGGGAAACAAATAAAACAAATGCTCATGTCCTAAAAGACGTAACATCCTTCCTCTCAAATAGCACTGGACCTTCCAATAGTACTCAATAGTGGGGTCTGAAGTCACCGGAAGAGAAACTAGTGAAGGATGAAGTAATCAGTTATAATGAGGGGTAAAGGGGGCATATCCCGAAAGAACTGGCAATATTTCCCAATATCCACACAAAATCCAATCAAGGTGCAATTGCAGCCCACAATTGCCACCTGGGTAGATGTCCTAAATTTTGGTCACTAGGTACCTTGGTCAAAGTGCGGCATTTAGATTTTCGGCCTAAGAAATGGGTCACGGGATGGATCCCATCCAAGAGGTGGGTGCCTCAAGGGGGGATGCATAGAACAACCAGACCTCGGCCTTCAACCCTTCATGGGTATCTCCCTGCCTTATGGTGTTAGGAACACTTGACTTGGAGGATTTTCAATTCCCTATTTGACAACTTCTATTGTTTTGACAATGTGAGAACCAGATAACGGGGAGTTATTTGGATCCCTATCCCTGAAATCCTACCTAGACTAAAAAATTTCTTTTGGCACCTCCTGTGGAGGAAAACTTAGTGAGTTTTTAGAAAAAAATTAGATGTGGTTGTTTGAGAGATTGGGGGTCTGAACCAACCTCGTTGAAATTAAATGGGAGTGGATAGTTTCGTCAAGAAAAGGGTGCGGTGTTTCGGAATCCCTTTGGAGGAAACTTACTTTGATCTCCACATTTCAAGAGGAAAACTNGACATTTAGATTTTCGGCCTCAGAAATGGGTCACGGGATGGATCCCGTCCAAGAGGTGGGTGCCTCAAGGGGGGATGCACAGAACAACCGGACCTCATCCTTCGACCCTTCATGGGTATCTCTCTACCTTATGGTGTAGGAACACTTGACTTGGAGAATTTAAAAGTTCCCTATTTGTCAACTTGTACTGTTTGAATATGTGAGAACCAGATAACCGGGAGTTATTTGATGCCTATCCCCGAGATCCTACCTAGACAAAAAAAAACATTTTGGCACCTCCCGTGGAGGAAAACTTAGTGAGTTTTTAGAAAATTTTTAGATGTGGTTGTTTGAGAGATTGGGGATGTGAACCAATCTCGTTGAAATTAAGTGGGAGTGGAAAGTCTCGTCAAGAAAAGGTTGGGGCGTTTCAGAATCCCTTTGGAGGAAACCTACTTCAACCTCCACGATTCTAGATGAAACTATGTGAGTGAGTAGTGACTTTGTGTGTGAACAAGTGAAAGTGTGCCAAATTTTTAATAAGTTAGGTGCCACCTTGCTACATGTGGACTTCGTGTGGTCCTTACAAGTCTTGATTACCTAATTTACTAAATTTCATTGGTACAACCTTGCAGAATTTTAAAGTCCCTAGAGAACTAGCATGTGGACATATGGGTCCTTACCAATCCTTTAACTCCCTAGTGTGATTTAATCTAAGAAAGATTCACAAAACTATCCTAGATTGTGGACATGTGGGCATGTATGGGCCCGTTACAAAACCTTTAATCTTCCCTAGTGATGTAATCTAAGAAAGTAGATTCAAACTATCCTATCTTTGTAGCATGTGGGCATGTATGGGCCCTTACAAATTTAATATGTGTTTTAAAAAGAAACTAAGAGGATTCGCGAGGGGGATATTGTCCTCTCCTAAAGATTTTGTCTTTAAGGGAGATGAAATTTTCCCTCAATCATTTTTTTGATCCTCAAGATCACTCTATGGCGCTAGAGAAGAGCATACTCAATGATTGACGTTAAATTTTTTGGTCCCAATGCAAGTGTTATTATATGTGATATAGAATGATTCCAACTTAACATTAATCAAATCAAGCCATCCATGTGGCAAAATGAAAGAAAAAAGAGGATAAATATGGTTTTTAACCCCCTAAGTGCTTATGTTTTGACTAACCCTTCATGTGGAGAGGGAATCTAAGTGTGGTGCATATTACAATTTGGATAGAATCAATCTTAAGAAGGCTATGGGACTTCCATAGATCACAAAAACCCTTACAATGTGTGAATTTCTGGACAGATGCACAAGTCACAAAGTAGACAGAGGCGCATGTGGTGCCAATGTGCAAATAAAAAACAACCTTTTGGCACAGGTGCGTAGAATGCGCTGAGAAACACCGTGAGTTTGGTGCACGTGCTCAGAGGACGTGCCTGTGTGTTAAAAAACCCGCGCACTTTCTATTACACGACCGGGAAGAAAATTTTGAATGAAATTCTCTTAGCTCAGCTCTGAATTTAGGTTTTTGCAGGCAGGATTGGGACGGTAAAACCTCATGACTGGGTCAAACGTTATTTTTTCTGGGATGGTATGAAACAAGACGGTCGCAATTTTGTTGTTGAATGTGATGTTTGTCAATGCAACAAGGGTGAAACAGTCAAATATCCTGGCACACCACAACCACTTCTGATTCCCCTTGCTATGGATTTTATTGTAGGATTACCTAAATCGAGCAATAAATCAATCATCACGGTGGTAGTTGATTTTCTTTCCAAGTATGCTCATTTATGTGATCTTCAACGCCCATTTATAGTCTTCACTGTGGCTCAAATTTTCATGGATCAGGTCTTCAAGCTTCATGGCATGTTGCATTCTATTGTTTATGATCACGACCCAACTTTCACCAACAATTTTTGGCAAGAAAATGTTTAAGCTACAAGGCACCCAATTGCATCTCAGCACAACTTATCATCCCCAGACTGATGGTCAAACTGAAGTTCTCAACAAGTGTTTGGAAACATATTTGAGGTGTTTTGCATCAAAAAGGAAAAATTAGTGGGCTCAATGGTTACCACTAGCTGAATGGTGGTACAACACTTCTTACCATACATCTACCTGCATGACTCATTTTGAAGCAGTATATGGAAAAAAGCCACCTTTAGTTCTCTCATACTTTTCAGGTGTCTTGAAGGTCTAGGTAGTTGACCAAACGCTTACAATTCGAGAGTCTATTCTCCGTACCCTCAAAGAGAATTTGGTCATGGCCCAAAATCAGATGAAGCAACAAGCAGATCAAGGTCACTCTGAATGTCAATTTGCAGAAGGAGATCATGTGTTTTGTTGGCACAAGGGAAGAACTAGGGTTCAATGCTCAAGAGCGCACCAACAAAACCTTAACTATCGACCCTTTTGGAAACACCTGGGAAGCATATGAAGTCTCATCCGAGGTAGAGTCAGGGGTGGTTGCAGGACTCAGATGTCTGCAACCTTAGCTGGGACACAGATCTGTGACTAGACACTTCGCACAACACTTAGCATTAATAGTTCACCTAGAATCAAACCTTATATCACTTCACAGATAACACAGAGCAACACAATATATACTTAGATCTAAGATAGTTTCAACTCTTAGCAACATACAACAGATTAGTTTCAATAGATCAAGCACTAAGAATCTTACATATCATATCTAACATACATTCATATCTCATAAGCACAAAGCATCAATAGATCTATCTAAACACATCAAAGCACTTAGCAAAGAGAGAGAAAAACACATCAGGTAGAGGCACAGAGCACAACACACAGAGTTACCATGGTTCACCCCCGCCCTGGGGCTATGTCCACAAAGTCTTCTTCTTTATTATATTGGTCAAGCAGTTACAACATAGAGGTTCAACAATCCTTACTTCGCACAGGAAAGAAGATCTACGTAGCTCGCTAGATCCTTCTTCCTTGTGCTAAAAACACAGAGCCTTCTACAATATCTTGCACTTAGCCTCTTACAAGATGCACAGAGCACTTACATTCATTACCAACACTTAGCTTACTTGCAACTCTTTGATCACATAGACCCAACTTATTGCCCCCTACTTACTTCGCTTATGCATCTATTTATACATACAAAAGTGGGCCTAAGAGTGGGTAAACCCACGAGCCGACATCCCTTTCCCGTTACATTAACCCAAAAAACCAAAAAGGACCCAAAGTGGGCCGAGATCCCATGATCTCCGCTTCACATCGCGCTCCATCTTTGACAGGCTTTTGAAGTCCCAAATGGTCAAATCTGAACAAGTATTCCCCAAAACTTGGTCAAGGGCCAACAGGCCCCCAACACTCACCTGTGACTTGTCCTGAGTCACTCAGGTCTACGCAATTCTGCTTCAAATGCCACGAGCTTGGATCAAGCTTCTTCGTCCTGCTGTAGTGTGACAACCTCTTGCTCAGTGAATTCTTAGATTACTGCATCGTTTACTAGCTCTTCTAGGCATTGTTCTGTGGTGATGAAAATTTGTTCAAGCTTGGCTCCCTGGCTTTCAATGTCGGTGAATAGTTGGCATGCCTTTTCTTGGATTGGCTAAATTTGTTGGGAGACTTCCATCAATTTACTTTGCAGTGTGTGTACCTGTTGCTGGGCAGTGCATTGTTCTTTAAACCTATACATTCTTTCAATTGGGGTCAAGGTCTTCATTTGTGCTTGTAGTGTCTCTATGTGTTGTGTTGCTTCTTGGAGCTGTACCTCTAATGCGTGTAAATCTAGATTCTTTGTGAGGTTTTCAAGAGTTTGGGCACTTCTAGTGCACAACTGTTTGTATTCCAAGGCAAAAGTTTTTAATCGGTCGACCGTGTTACGAGAAGTTGCCTCTCTCATATCTCTTATTTCTTGAGGAGTCTCAGGCATGGTACAAAGTTTCAGGTCTGCAATGCACTGCTGAAGTTGTTGTATGAATTCCTCAAGTTTTTCTACCTGTTGTGGAACATGTTCTTCAATGTTTATTTCTAGGACCGTCATAGAGCGAAGTGCTCTGTGAACCTTTTCCTGTACTTCAAGTTGCTCTGCTAGAAACTTTGCTTTTTCCTCATCCCACTTCGTTGTCAGGGTAAGCTTTTCCTGATCTACCTTACTCTGTTGTTCTAGAAGTGCATTCTGTACTTGTGTTAAAGCCTAGGTGGCTTGCGGTGTGTCTTCTTGAGCTCATCGAAGGCGAGCTTTGACTTTATCGGCAATCTGATTGAATTAGTGGGCTCATCATTTGTTCTTATTGTTGCAACTTCCAAGGGCGCAGTAGAAGCTGCTCGGTTGGACTGGAGTACCTGCTGCATTCCTTGAAGTTTACCCTTGATTCGGTTGAATAGCTCCTCCTGCTTCACTTCTTGTCTTTCTGCGATCTCTTGTAAAGCATCATTTATTGTAATGGTTAAGAAGTCAAAGTCGTCTGGTGTGAGGGTAGTCTTAAATGTAGTTCGGGTAGCCTTAGCTTTCTTTTGGGACGATGGCTTTGGTGGGGTAGTCTTTCTTTTCTTGGAGGGATCCTCCTCTTCTCTAGGCAGAGTAACCTTGCCTTTATTTTTCTCGACTTCTGTCCCACCTAGTTCTTCACCATCACCTCCTTACGCAGGTGAGATCGAAGTGGTCTTCGTAGATGTGCTATGGATATCTTGAACTTCAGCATCCTTCTTAGTCTTACTTGGTCTAGGTGTATTCAACACATCTTCAGAGTTCTCCTCGTTAGGCATTTCTGCGGGGTCTGCTGAAACAAGGAGGTCTGCCAACCATTCATTGGTAATCTATTCCAAGTCTTCTTCTATCAACTTAAAATAAGACTGAAGTTGTTCTTGGTGCTCATCAGTGCATGGAGTCAGGTATATAAAGTGGCGATTCACACTGAACTTCATCAAGGGTTTAAACCTATGAAGTGTGTTCAGGATGATGCGTAGTGTAGACTGGATTGCATTCTTCAATTGGTTGTAATAGGTGTGGAAGACGGCATTGGACTGCCATTGTTTGTTCATGTCGTTGGAGTACCATAGCGTATAGAACTTCGTGGCCAGTGGTTTGAAGGGTTCAATCTCTGGGAAAGTGGCACCCTCCGGTAGCTCCCAAGTGATGAAGGTGATTAATATGAGTAACCAACTGAAGTGGAACTCATACCCTTGGTCTTGCGCTTATCTGCAATAAAGCTCTAGTTGGTTTATAAGATGCTATGCCCAGTTCATCTGTAGTCCCTCGGCGCACTTCCCTGCGAGGTCAACTACGAATCCAGTCACTTGTGTTGGTCTGTTCTTGCGAGCTAACTTGCCCATGACCCACTGACAGGCAAGGCACACTGTGCCATTTTCGATAGAGGATACCTTGTAGCCTCGCGTGCCCTTCACAATATCACCATAAGTCTCTTTAGTCTTCTGTGCAAGAACGCGGTCCGATGTCTTTCCTGGGTAAAACTCCTGTGGGTCAGGACCTTGCATACTAAGTCCTGTGATTCGATTGATCAAGGTCGTATCCACAGTGACGCGAAGGTCTAGCCATAAGTATCCTCCATGGTAGCAGGGCATCAACAACTTGACACATGCGTTGACTTCCTGGTGTCTACCGAAGTGTGGGATCTTCATTACATTAAGGAGTGTGGACTGTGTAATTTTCTGGGTCCATGACTATGGGACGATCTTAGAGTTCTTTCCTTTGGTCCTAGTTAAATACTTATGCAGAGCTAACATGATGTAAGATTTACGATCTCCGAGGTTAAAATCACTAAATTTCAGTGCTGCAAGTTTATCCTAGTCAGCACGGACTATGCACACTCCTTTCGGGAGGTACGTGGTGATCAAAGTGTACTCAAACTCGCGGGGTACAATGTCATGGTTGATGGCACCACTTAGAGGGGGTAAGTACATCAGTAGAATGCATGGGATAAGTTTGGCATTTGCGATGTCATCCTTGTGCTTAGTTCTTCATTCTGCGTCAGCTCGAGATGTCCCTGCTTGAGCAGTCGATTGGGACACCTCTACTCCTGTCGTGGATGAAGCTTGAATACCAGTGGACGTTCTTCTTTCTGAAATGAATCTCTTAGTCATTAAGTCAATCAAAACTTCTTCAACTACTTTCTTAGTAGCGCTGAGCTCATCCGACATATAAGCTCGAAAAAGATAATTGGGGTCACGATGATCTCAGATACTACACTAGGATGAACAATCTACTTGCAATGATTACGGTATACAGTCACTAGTTCTATGGGCTTCAAATTCTCAATTTGGAAAAAGTGTTCTTTGGGCAGGGCGCAACGGGTTTAATAAGAAATTCAACAACGACCTTCTTGCAACGGGTATGGAGCTTCCATTAATCATGTTCTATCCATTCTAATGTTGGCCAACGGTCTAGTAGTGACCCATAAATGTTTTCAAACCCGTTCAGAGCGGCAGTCGAACAGACATATTGGCCTCCAATGGCTATATTGCTTCGACATGGTGAAGTGCCATAGGTCACTGTCCTGATATCCTGGCGAAGCTTGAATTCTGTAATATTTCTTTATGCGATGCTCCATCTGGAATCTCCTGTAGTTTTTCAATATTTTCCCTCTTCTTACTTAACTTTCTAGCCTTCTTCCCAGTGAGCTTCGTCTCAATGGTTCTTTTCGCATTTTGATTCCTATCTTCCTTGGATATAGTCACTTCGCATTGCTGAGTTTATTTCTTAGGGTTCATGGATAACATCTCTCCTTTATCTGTGATAGAGACTTCAGTCTTCTGTGAGTCCTCTGGTGTTATGGTAACTTCGACATCTATGTTCCTAGTGTGATATAACTTTGATCACATTTTCAGTCCCGATAACGGAACCATTTTTTGGCATAGGGGAAGACCCAGGGTTCAACGCTCAAGAGTGCACCAACAAAACCCTAACTATTGACCCTTTCGGCAACACCTACGAAGCAGATGAAGTCTCACCCTAGGTAGAGGCAGGGGTGGTTGCAGGACTCAGATGTCTGCAACCTTAGCTGGGACACAGATCTGTGACAACACACTTCGTGCAACACTTAACATTAATAGTTCACCTAGAATCAACCCTTATCTCACTTCACAGATAACACAGAGAAACGTAGTATATACTTAGATCTAAGATAGTTTCAACACTTAGCAACATACAACATATTAGTTTCAATAGATCAAGCACTAAGAATCTTACATATTAGATCTAACATGCATTCATATCTCATAATCACAAAGCATGAATAGATATATCTAAACACATCAAAGCACTTAGCAAAGAGAGAGAAAAACACATTAGGTCGAGGCACAGAGCACAACACACAGAGTTACCGTGGTTCACCCCCACCCTGGGGCTATGTCCACAAATTCTTCTTCTTTATTATCTCGGTCAAATAGTTACAACACAGAGCTTCAACAATCCTTACTTCGCATAGGACAAAAGATCTGTGCAGTGCGCTAGATCCTTCTTCCTTGCACTAAAAGCATAGAGCCTTCTACAATATCTTGCACTTAGCCTCTTACAAGATGCACAGAGCATTTACATTCATTACCAACACTTAGATTACTTTCAACTCTTTGATCACATAGACACAACTTATCGCCTATGCATCTATTTATACATACAAAATTGGGCCTAAGCATGGGTAAACCCATGGGCCGACATCCCTTTCCTGTTACATTAACCCAAAAACCCAAAAAGGACCCAAAGTGGGTCGAGATCCCGTGATCTCTGCTTCGCATCACGCTCCATCTTTGATAGTTTGTTGAAGTCCAAAAATGGTCAAAATCTGACCAAGTATTCCCCAAAACTTGGTCAAGGGACAACATGTTTCTTCGACTGCAACCTTACAAGAAAAATTCCCTCAAGCCTGACCATTGTCAGAAATTGGTGTCCAAATTTTATGGTCCTTATACTATTCGCAAGCGTGTGAGACATGTGGCCTATCAGTTAGCCTTGCCCAGTCATTATAAGCTCCATCATGTTTTTCATGTTTCCTGCTTAAAGAAGGTGATTGGAGCTAAGTGCCAAACTCAAACCAACCTTCCCGAGTTGGACGAAGAAGGCTCTATTTAGCTACAACCACAAGCCATTTTGGACTAGCGTGAGCATCGTCTGTGTCAGCGAACCATCAAGGAAGTGTTAGTCCAGTGGAAAGATACAACTCTAGTAGATACCGCTTGGGAACCAACTACCATTCTGCAACAATATCCTCATCTCAAGCCTTGTGGACAAGGCTGTTTTTAAAGGGGAGGACATGTTAGGGACCTAACCCCTCACGTAGGTAGAATAATATATTTCCATGTAATAAAGGTAAATATTAATAAAGCCTAACAATAAGGAAGAATAAGTCAAATGTAAGAATACTTAATAGAAGATTCCGTTTCTAGAAGGATATTCCTCTAGAATGTTCTTTTGATAGACATATTTAGTATAAATATGAGTTGAGGGTATGAGAAGTTTTTTCTAAGATATTATTGTAATAGAGCTCTACTCTATTGGAGGTTTCCCCCTCGAAGAGGAAAGTGAACATTTCTCTCAGTAATCAAAGTGCTCTTTCTGGTGTTATTCTAGTATTATTTTGGTATTATTGTGGTGTTTTTCAGGTTATTATTGCTTATCTGCCATTTCTAGCTAATTATTTTTGTTATGCATACTATTTTTTATCTGGAACATTACATTAATTGCTAAATATGAAAAAAGGATAAGACACTGGTGCAATAGATGGCTCTCCCTTGGGGGGCGTTTCATCCTTATAAAAGCGGTCTTAGAGATCCAACCGGTGTATTGGATGGTGCTTGCTGCTATTCTGGGTTCAGTTCTTAACAAAATCAGAAAAATTATCTTTACTTTCCTTTGGTCGGGATGCAACAAAAATAAACACTTACATTTGTGCAGATGGGATTATTTTGCAAGACCAAAGCATCTTGGAGGATGGAGGTTGTAGAATTTATATATCTTCAATAAAGCACTTGTAGCAAACTCTCTTTGGAGGGTTCTGAAGAAAGATGGGATCTGACACAGAGTAATTAAGGATAAATATTTCTCTCATATTTCGGTTACTTTCTGGCTCAGATCGGCTTCCCAAACCTCAACCTCAACTTTTCAGATTTGGAGAAATCTGAAAAAAAACCCTACCAATCATCATTCATTGGTTGAGCTAGAAGCCCGGGGATGGCCATGAGATTATTGTTGGAAGGGATATGATCCTGGGCATGGGGTCTTCGACTTTTTTGTCAAAAGATCTAATCACTTTACTAAATGAGAACAATGTGTATTATCTTTTTCAAGCCTGTGGGCCATAACGTTAAGGTGCAATTTTCTCTCAGTGGAAAGATAATGTAAATTTTAATTTCACAGGTCACTTGGCAAAGGAGTGGGACCTTTATTGCAGGGGGTTAGCAGAGGAGGGAATTATTCTCCTGGAAAGGCCTATGTGGAAGTGGGATCTGACTCTTAAAATTAAACTCTTCACTTGGCTCGCACTGGAAAACAAGATCTTGACCTGGGATAACTTACAAGGGAGGGGGTGGGAAGGACCAAACTTTTGTTACTTCTGTCAAAAGGAACGTGAATCAGTGAATCACCTTCTAGTCAATTGCCCCTTTACTCAACAAGTTTGGCAGAGAATTATAGGAGGCCTAAAGATGAGGACTATTTGGGGGGGACCCTATTTGATTGATTTCTTCGATAGCTGGATAAAGAATGAACCATCTTAACAAATTCTTCCTTGTTTTATTTGATGGAACATATGGCTCAAATGCAACAAAACTATCTTTGAAAATGGGTGCCCTTCTACACGCTCAGTGATAAACAAGACAATTGGAGCTTTGAACAATATTTCAATATCTCCTACTTCAACAATAAGAACAACTAAGAGCATTATTTCTTCTTCAAGAGTGATGGGCTGGTTTGATGGAGTTTCTCTATCAAGCAGGCATTTGGGCGGAGTTGGAGGCTTGATAAAGACCAGTGAGAATTCTGTACATAAATGGATCTTTAATTGTGGCAAAAGTACAAATACTAGAGCAGAATTACTCGGAGTTTGGGTCACTCTTCCTTTGGCGAGGAGACTTCACATTGTTGACATGCAGATTATGGGTGACTAAAAAATTGTTATAGAATGGATAAATAAAAAGGGAAAGCTACAGGTCAATGTTGTAGAGTGCTGGAAAGACAGTATCAAAGATCTACAAAGCTCTTTCACCTCGATCAACTACACTCATATCTATCGGGAATCAAATTGCGAGGCAGATAAGCTGTCAAAGAAGGCAATGCTAAATCCAGAAGGAAAAATCAATTACAACCTTTGGATAGAGGGACATGAGGGCCCTACTTTATTCCTCAACTTAATATAAACCTTTGTAGCTTCTTTTTGTTTTACAGTTTACAAAAATTACACAGTATATAAGGACTATTAAAAGGCTCTTATTTTTTGGTTGTTTTTTGTACAACAATGCTCGATGAGGGCTGAAGAAAGACTTTTAACAAAAGTTTCTAAGCAATTTTTTTTATGAAGGATTGTGGAAGATATTTGCTGACTGAAGAGCTATATTATATTACAAATTATACTATCAATCAATATAATGTAAAATTATATTATATTACAAATTATACTATCAATCAATATAATGTAAAATTTTTGTTGGAAAAGTA
>JASDQU010240932.1:76835-89189 GCA_032191745.1 Picea mariana
ACTATCAATCAATATAATGTAAAATTATATTATATTACAAATTATACTATCAATCAATATAATGTAAAATTTTTGTTGGAAAAGTAATTAATTCAAAAACCAGAGTAATAGCTTCTACTTTTCCTAGTGCTAATCTTGGTACTTATCTTGCTATTGGTCTTATTGCTTCATCACCTAAATAATATACTACATAATCGATTTATGTGCTGAGTGGATTTGTACGTTATGGAGGCTACTAAGGATAGCGACAAATAAGTTGGTGTCATGCAGGTTGTAGTTAATAATAAATTTCATTGATTGGCCATAATAAATGTTGGCTTAGCTAAGCTATATGATGAGAAGAAAATTCTTAGATAATTTGAGAATTTTATTTTTTGGTTTCTGGAATTTTATTATTAATTATATTTTTATTGTAAGAAAAGTTGAGAACTTTATTTTTTGGTTTATGAAATTTTATGATTAATTATGTTTTTGTTAATTGTAAAAAATATAATTTTAATGTAAAAATGAACAAAATGTCATGTCTATCTAAAAATAAAAATTAAAAAATAAATATTAAAAAATAAAGTTATTATATATCTAAATATAAACAACAACAATATATAAATAATAATGTATTGATATTAAATTTAAATCTTTTATAATCATATACATTTATAAACAATAAAGGAAATAAATTACATTTATATTACATTTATATCTTTTACAACCATATACATTTATAATAACGAGTAAATAAAATAATGTACATTTATATTAAATTTAGATCTAAATGTATACCATATGTGTAATTTAAGATGATTTTCGATTTTGATTTCTAAAATACTATGATCGATTGTGTTTCCATTAAATGTAAAATAATATGATTTTTGATGTAAAAAAACGTATTGTGTACATTCCTAGAAATAAAAAAAATAAATAAAAAAATATTAAAAAATCAAATTATTATATATTTAAATAAACAACAACAATAAATGAACTATAGTATAATGATATTAAATTTATATATTTTACAATCATAAACATTTATAAAAAGTAAATAAACTAAAATACATTCCTATTAAATTTAGACCTAAACGTACATCACCACCATAGTTTTGGACACAATGTAAGTTGATTTGAGAAGTTTAAATTTTGGTTGCTAGAATACCATGATTAATTGTGTTTCTATTAACTATAAAAAAATATAAATTTTTTTAGAACTAAACATACATCATCACCATAGTTTTGGACACAATGTAAGTTGATGTAAGTTGATTTGAGAAGTTTAAATTTTGGTTGCTAGAATATCATGATTAATTGTGTTTTTATTAACTAAAAAAATATAATTTTTTGCATTAAAAGAAATAAAGTGATATGCCTATCCCGGGGATAAAAAACTAAAAAAAGAGTGGAAGATTAATTAAATTTAGATCTTTTACAACCTTATACATTTATAAATAGTAAATAAACGAATGCAAATTAAGTTATTATATGTCTTAATAAATAACAATAATAAATAAACTTACAACCATATAAATTTATAAGCACTAAATAATCTGACTTACTTTCATATTAAATTTAAATTTAGATCTAAACATATAACTCCACTAAAGTTGTTGGCACAATGTAATATGATTTGAGAAGTTTAGATTTTGGTTTCCAGAATACTATGATTAATTGTGTTTCCACTAATTGCAAAAACAAAAGTGTAAAAAGAATACTATGATTAATTGTGTTTCCACTAAATGCAAAAAAAAAGTATAAAAATAAACAAGGTGTTGTGCGCATCCCTAGGGATAAAAAACTAAAAACTAAATGTTAAAAAATCAAGTTATTATATATGTAAGGTACCAGATCTATTATAATAACAAAAAAACATAAAACTGCAGAGAATAACAATGGAACAACACAATATGTGAAACCACAACACCAAAATAATATCTTTATTGATAGGAAACAATGTTCACTTGCCTCTTCAAGGGGGGGACCTCAAGTAGAGCAATGCTCTATTACAATGATTCTCAAGACAAAAAATTCTCATGTCCTTGACTCTTATTTATACTAAATCTATCTACCGAAAGAACAATCTAGAGGAAGATCTTCTAGAAGCATAAGCTTCTATTAGGACTTCTTACATTTGACTTATTCTTCCTTATTACTAGGCCTTATTAATATTGGCCTTTATTACATGGAAAATATATTATTCTACCTACGTGAGGGGTTAGGGAGGTTAGGTCCCTAACATGCCTTCCCCCTTAAAACCAACATTGTCTTCAAGGCTTGAGATGAGGAGATTGTTGCAGAATGGTAGTTGGCTCCCAGGTGGCATCTGTAGGAGTTGTATCTTTCCAATGTACTAACACTTCCTTGATGGTGCACTGATAGAGACAACACTCACGCTGGTCCAACAATGCTTGTGGCTGNGAGGAGATTGCTGCAGAATGGTAGTTGGCTCCCAGGTGGCATCTGTAGGAGTTGTATCTTTCCAATGTACTAACACTTCCTTGATGGTGCACTGACAGAGACAACACTCACGCTGGTCCAACAATGCTTGTGGCTGCAACCAGATGGATCCTTCTTCATCCAACTCGGGAAGACTGGTTTGAGTTTGGCACTTACTTCCAATCACCTTCTTTAAGTAGGAGACATGAAAAACAAGATGGAGCTTATAATGATTGGGAAAAGCTAACTGATAGGACACCTGTCCCACGCGCTTAAGAACTATATAAGGACCATAAAATTTGGGCTCCAACTTTTGACAATGGTCAGGCTTGAGTGAAGTCTGCTTATAAGGTTGCAGTAAAAAAAAAAGCTGGTCCTCTTCAACAAATTGACGTTATGAGCGACCTTGATTGGCTTGTTACTTCATGCAATTATGATCCATGACCAAATTATTTTTGAGGGTACAAAAAATAGCCTCTCAAACTATAAGAGTTTGGTCAACCACTTGGAACTTCGAGACACCGAACATGTAGGAGAGAAATGAAGGTGGGTTTTTTTCCATAGACTGCTTCAAAAGGAGTCACGCGAGTAGTTGTACGGTAATAAGTGTTGTACCAACATTCAACGAGGGGTAACCATTGATCCCTATGATTTTTCCTATCAGATGAAAAACACCTCAAATATGTTTCCAAACACTTGTTGACAACTTTAGTTTGACCATCAGTTTGGGGATGATATGTTGTGCTGAGGTGCAATTGGGTTCCCTGTAGCCTAAACAATTCTTGCCAAAAATTGCAGGTGAAAGTGGGATCTCGGTCAGAGAAAATGGAATGAGGCATGCCATGAAACTTGAAGATATTATCCATGAAAAGTTGAGCCACTATGGATGCAGTGAATGGGTGTTGAAGAGCACAAAAATGAGCATAGTTGGAAAGACGATGAACGACCACCATGATCACACATTTATTTCCCAATTTAGGTAAGCCAACAATGAAATCCATAGAAATATCCCTCCAAATAGCGAGTGGAATAGGAATCGGTTGTAGTGTGCCCAAGGCTTTGATTGTTTCTCCCTTGTTGCGTTGATAGACGTCACATTCCATCACAAAGGTGCAGATGTCCTGCTTCATACCATCCCATAAAAAATAACGTTTGAACATGTCATAGGTTTTGGTAAACCCATAATGCCTAGATGTGGGTGTAACATGAAGCTCAAAAAGCACCGTGGATTTAAGTTGCGATTGTTTTCTTAAATACATACGAACTTTGTAGCGAAGCTCTTCATTGTGCCAAAAGTGCTCTGGAGAAAATTGATATTTGTCTTGTAATTTTTGGATCAGATGCGATAGTTTGGGGTCTTGCAGTAATTCCTAGTGAACAACTTGGAGCCAATTTGGTACAATGAAGGATAGAGAAAAGAGGGATCCTTCATATTCATCCTTGAAAGAGAGTATGCAACCACATTGTGTTATAGCCCTAAAATTCCCTATCCATGCATACATGGCCTTGGCCCTCTTACTTGCATCAGTTTCCAAATCGTTGCTGAGAAGCAATTCTTAAAAAACAATTTTTTAGAGCAGGTATGCACCCTGCACCACTACAACCCATGTACATATGCTTGTTGCATGCTAGACAACCCTCTTATATACACTTGCTGCACACTAAACAAGCCGTGTATGCTTGCAAAAGTTGCAAAATTTAAAAAGTTGTAAGGAATTCAGTGAAATTCATGGGCTATTGGAGGTTTCCCAACCAATTCACCTGCTATAGCCCGCCACCCAACCGAATAACCATCCATTTGTCATATAAAAGGAGGTGTTGGGGTCTCATTTCACATCCAAGCATAAGAACAGTGAAACTCTTCCCAATTTCACTCCCCTCCTTTCCCAAGCATTTTCAATATTTTGTGAGTAACTTCCTCAACATTCCATCATTCAACCCCTTTTCTTCCATTCAATCCATTACCCTTCCTTGAGGAGATAAGAAGATTGTGAGAAGAGGATCATTGAAGGTGTTATTGGAGCATTTTAAGGAGCATACCGGACCAAGTTCACGGAATGGTGGCCGACACAGATTGTAAGTTTTAGTCTTTGTTTGATGAATAAAATAATATCTTTTCCCTGTCCCAAATGATGATGTTTTGTGTATTCTCTTTGATTTATACTTAACATTTGATATCTAACCCTAACTCATGAATATAATAGCATGCTTGTAGTCCTTGTTTGCCTATATTTGGATCCAAGTCATCCTTGGGAGGAGATGTACAGTCGTTGGAACAACAGAGCTTGAAGAGATCATCACCAGACGTGGGATAAAAGGTATAGTTACCTGATCTCTTCTCCTATTGCTTTCTTTTCATTTGTTTTGGTATGTTTGGGGTAGAGTAGAAAATATATTTACTTTTAGATAGTCATTCGCTCTATATACATCTTAAACCCTGGTGTAGTTAAAGGGGGGATTTTCCCACTAGCAGAACCAACAACCATACTAGGGACCTCTCTAGGGTTTTTTAGGGGATTTTGGGTTGATTGATTGGTTTGTTTTCCTTTCGAGTTTCTTTCAAGTTTGTTGAGTTTTTCAAGGGGTTCTGGTCACCACCAGGGTGCATACCAGTTGTCCCTGCCCTGTAAGACTACCTGATATTTTTCATTTTTGGAAAGACACAGAGGTGTACGTGCCCTATCTTGGGTCAACCCATGTACATACGCGCTATGCACAATAAACAACCCGTGTACATACACACGCTGCTGATGCAACAACCCGCGTCTCTTCTTCATGAAATTTTTTGAAAAATAGGGATTTTTCCTCTTTCCTGATTGAAGTTCACACTTCTCAGGGATTTCTTGGATCAACCAGAGTCTCTATCTATGGCCATATCTTGGGTATAGGTTTCAGTTTACTTGTTTCTTTAGTCTTCATGTGTTTACCCTAAAAAGGTTTTTGAGAAAGCTTTAGATCTTCCCTTTTTGATTTCTTGGTTGAATCCCTGTGATCCGCAGTGGACTGAAGGTATTTTACAGTCTTGTTTCAATTTTATTTTTGTCTTTTTTACTTTCTTTGAAAAAAAAAAAATTACTTCAGTTTTTCTCTTTAAAGTGGTTAAAAAAAAAGAATTTCATTTTAGTTTGGTAAAGTAGTTAAAGTTGTTATTTGCAAAAAGGAAAAAGAGTCTTTATTTTCAAGTTCTTCTTGATTTCTTGAAACGTAAGTAGCTTGTAGTCAAGCGAAAGCAAGTTTTAGGTTTTATTTAAAAAATCTTGAAATATCAGTTAAGAAAAGTTGAGTTTACAAGGAGTTAGTTACAAGCTTTGCTTTTAAATTCGAAGTAATTTTGCTTTCAAGTGCTTTATTTTTCTCCTCCTTATTCGTCTCTTGATAACACAATTAGTTTCACTACCGTACCTTTTGAGTAAATCAAGCCTTAAAAATATCACCTAATCTAAAATACATTTGACTTTTCTGTTTGTAGGGTTCACAAACTAGTTTAGGGTTTTAGGGCCTTGAATTAGGTTTGGAGAAGAGACTCTTCAAGGCCACTTAAATCAAACATTGGAGTCTGAGTTAGGGAGTGCTTGAAGTCTAGTGTCATAAGAGTTAGTCGGGAGCCCCCTCTAACATAGGGGATAAACACGAGGTCGCGTGAGGAAAGGCATCAGAGATAACCCCTCCAAAGATGGACTGAACATAGTGGGGATTGTATATTGAGGGTCTTTCTCAGGAATAATACCGACTGCATTTTACTACGGAACTTCATGGACCTTGAATCCGTTCGGGATCCTCTGTTTTCTTCTGGACCATTTTCTTCGATACCCTTGATATGCTTTGAACTTGTTATCCTTCTCATTACGATCTTCTTGACTATCGACTATACTCGCCTGGTAACTGACTGTGAGTTGGAAACCTAGTTGCCCATATTTTAGGGACTTACACAGGTGACTACGGAGGTATACCATAGTACCTAGGGCACACATCGGATCACAATTCACATAGTATACCCAGAGGGTGCTTCCATGTTCGAGTTTCACTTACACTAGTTAGTTTCTCTAGTGTCGATTGACGTAACTGTCCTTCCTACTAGATAGTCAATTGATTGATCTATCTTTAGGAAAACTTTTAGTGTGTGCTTGGTGTTCAACGCTAGTAAATCCTTACTGTGTCGGTTGATCATTTCATAAAGTGGAAAATCAATAACTCCATCGGTCGCAAATGCTCCAGGGCCTGTTGCCGGTTACATTGAAGCCACCTCTGCCACCGTTGCAGTGAATATTTGATCAAGAAGGGTCATTCAAAGTGACCGGGGTGTAGAAAGCTGTGCCCAAGCCTACTCTATGAGGATACTTTCTGACTCCAGAGGAACCTAATGTCTCTAGCCTTGGGGATGAATCTCTCAGGCCAACTAACCCTCTGATTATCGACTTGTCGACGCCGATCTTGATTCAAGTTGTCCCTTTCGAGGTGACACCTTCTGAGCGTCAGCTAGTCTTACGAGCGATAATGGATGTGAATGAAGCTACTTCATCCAAGAGTCCTCATACTCTTGTTACAGATACTATTGTAGGGGGCATCCTACCTCCTCTCCCACCTTCACCAGTCAGGACCAAAGTGGTCTCGACTCCCTCAACTTCGGGTAGTGGTCCAATACCGTTATCGACTTCGACCACTACTCTGTTTACTCAGAGTGAGACAAACTCTCCATTCTCATATGGGATGACCAACTTTGATTCAAACTTAGTTCTCACTTACTCTACCTTATAGACCATGGGTCTGGGGGCAGGGAGCTCAAACGCTCCCATGAAAGGGTCAACCAGGGGAACTTATGTCCCTTTTAATGCTATCCCTTATGGTGGGGCTCATATACCTCCTCCGTCCCCTTCGGTCGGTGGTGTTTTTTAGCTGCCAATCGAGCCAAACGCTAATTATAGCTTGTATGGTGGAGGTAGTTTAGGACCTTCGCCTTATACAACGCTGATGGGATCTATGTCGTTCTCTTTGTTCGATGCGTTTGGGAACAATGATTTTTCTTCGGCTGTTATCTCGGCTAGGGGAAACCCTAGTTTTGGTCAACAAAACCTGGTGCAAGGTACTATTCCTTCACAGGGAGCGACAACTAGAGTTTTCTCCACACAGGGTCTTTGGAATCCTTGGCAGGGATCGATTCCCTCATAAGGAATGTCGGTTGGGGGAAACCCCTTCCATGCTCAATGGAACCTTGGGAAAGGCTCCGTACCCATGCCCGTCTGATCGGCTGGGGGCATCCCCTTCCATGGTCCTTGGAACACAATGCAGGGAGAAATCCTCGCACAAGCTATGTCATCCAATTTCGGGATTTAGCTGATGACACCCCAACATACGTAGTTACCTTATGCTGGTCAAGGCCATGGTTTTTACCAAAACCCTGTCAAGCAGTCCAAATTTTCCTGGCAACCTGGTGCCAATCAAACTCCAGGACCCTATTTTCCTGTAAATAGTTCACAAACCATTTCTGGCAACTCTACATCTAGTAGACTTGTCGAGATTAATGAAAATCCCAATTTTTCATGATCTGCATTGGCCCCCCATGCCGACTAAGTTTCCCTCAGATATTCTGAAATTTGAAGGCAAGATTGGCGAGGATCCAGGTGATCATGTGACGACTTTCCATTTATGGTGCTCGTCAAAATCGTTGAAGGACGACTCTGTCCAGTTGCACCTTTTTCAACGCAATCTTATAGGGGGTGATACAAAATGGTATATTGAGATCGACTGCTTGAGGTATTCTTACTTCAACAAATTGGCAATGGTATTTTTGAACCATTTCCAGTTATCCGTGAGATACGATGCCAACACCAAATTGTTGGCCAAATTTGAGAAAACCAAGGCCGACCATGTCTCTGATCATATCCGAGAATGGTGGCATCAAAAGATATTAATTAAGGTTAAGGTCCCTCCTGATTTCTTTTTTGAGTGGTTCCTGAAGTCTTTGGTGTCCCACGTATCCAAGGACATAGAAACTTCCAAAGTGTTTTCAGAAGAGGAGGCAATTATGAGAGCGCAACAACTTGAACTGATCTACTCTCAGTTTGACATGCTCTATGATATTTTTCCAGACGTGTTGCAGTCTACTCTCGATAAGGACAAGAAAAAGTATATACCCCATGCCGATGGTATTGTGGGCTCAACACAAATAAAGTCCATAGAACTGTTGTCGAATCAATTTCAACAATTATCGATACAACAAACTGTGGCCAGCCAGACTCCGAGTTCAACTGCTCCCCCTACCCAGATGTCGGATGTAAACAATGTGCAGTCGATGAATCCCAAGGCCAACCAGAAGCCCGAGGGAAAGAAGAAACAAAAGAATAAGAAGGTTAAGGGGGATTAAAAGGATGCCAATAATGTTGGCAGGGGAAAAATGGAGAAGAATAAGTCAAAGTATTTGTGTAATCTCTGCACGAAGATGACCCGACTCATCTGTGTCCTCAGCTTGTAGAATCCCATAAGATATTAGTGCAACAATAGCCTGTTGTGATGACGAATCCTTTTCCACAAGGGAAAAACATGGCTCAGGCTTCCACATTCATGAGCATGGCAGGGGCCGGCCAGGGACCCCCTGTGCCTACCAATAAAAAGACGGTTGTGAATATTTACATGATGAATGTTGAGGATCATTTAGAGACCATGGCATGAGATTACAGAATGTCAGAATCTGCCGAGAAAGGAAAGGAAGATACTAACCCAATGAATCCTCTCCAAATAGAGAAGACGAGGGGTGAAACGATGACTTGCATCCCCCAAGGTGCATTTAAGAAGGCTTCTCATAATCTAAACATGAGGATTGCCCAAAAATACTCCATTGTAGAGGATTTGGCACAAACCCCTTGCACGATGTTTGCTTTGGAAGTCCTCCAGAGTTGCCCCTCATAGAGAAAAACTTTATTGTCCTCCTTGGGAGCAGTAGATACTTGCAACCTAGAAGCGATCATTTTCGATCCCACCGACTTGAAACCCTGTCTACCTTACCACGTCATTTTTCAGATAGTAGTGGCGTACACCACAAAATATTTTACGTGGAAAATTTTTCGTACAGTGGTTGACGAGGGTGCCTCAACTTGCGTGATGTCATTGGCATGTTGGAAGGCCATTGGCCAGCCTGGGTTGTCTTCGTCACCTATGTTGCTTACGACATTTGACAGTCAGTCATTTAGACCACTTGGAATTATTCCTTATTTCCCCATGCAGTTGGGGGGAAAAACTGTGTGTGTCAAAGTTGAAGTGGTCGATGCACCTCTCAACTGCAACCTGTTGTTAGGAAGGAGTTAGAATTATGCGATGCATGTAGTGGTTGCTACGGTTTTTTGGGTCTTGTGTTTTCCACATGAGGAACAGATTGTGACCATTGACCAATTATCCTTCTCCCATCCTGACCCTTCATCAGGGGCTTCCATGGTCCTGATGATTGATATTCTGTAGCCCGACACTGTCAACTTAGGTGCTAGTTTGTTTCCATCATTGATGGGAACTTTTGATTACCTGCCGCTTTCTGGCGATGCAAATCTTATATCGGTTGTTCCTGACCAGTCGAGGGCTGCAATTCTACAAGTGTCTTCATTTCGAATGAGCTACTTTAATGATCCATGGACTTTATCTTCCCCATTGGCCTCGATGGAAGGGACACGGAATCCTGGCATAGCCATGCCCTTGTCCGCAGTTGACGTTGCATAAAACATTGTCCAACAGACCTTGGCCAACCCCGATTTGACTCCCACACATGAGTTAGATCCAGTTCTCAATCCTATTTGGGCTCAAGATTATCTTGCCACTCAATATCCTTTAGACCTGGTCTTTCCCTCTGACAAGGAGATTCTCAAGGAAATGACTGGTCCCGATAGACCTTGGGATGATCTACATCATATATATTACTTCCTTCCCGAGTTAAGGAGATTAGAGGAGCGAGAATTTGTTTCGATCGTGAATGGAGATAATTCTTGTCCTACGAATCCTCTAGCTACCCGCAGATTTTATGCTAAGGGTAACATGGCAAGCATTTCTACAATGATTCCAGTCGATATCCCCAAAATCCCTGGCATTGTGGAGAATGTTTTCGTCGAAGCAGACTGCTCCCTCTAAGAGATTCAAACTTACACTGAGTTATTCAAAGAGTTTCGCGACGTTTTTTACTAGTCTTACAAGGAAATGCCAGGAATTGACCCATGAATTGTCGAACATGAAATTACAACTTATCCTGATGCCAAACTGGTCCAACAGAAGCTTCATCTGGTAAATCCTCAAAAAGAAGCAACAATTAAAGCAAAAGTAGAAAAATTGCTCAAAATCGATTTTATCTACCCTATACAGTTGACAGAATGGGTGTCAAACCTGATTCTGGTTAAAAAGAAATAGGGCACGATTCACGTGTGTATGGAAATTCGTGATTTAAATAAGGCTTGTCTGAAAGAAAAATTTTTCACCCCTTTCATCGATTAGATTGTCGATGAGTGTGCAGGCTACAAGGTCTTTTCGTTCATGGATGGTTTCTTGGGATACAATCAGATTCAAATCAAACCCGAGGACCAACATAAAGCAACTTTTATTTGTCCTTTGGGCACGTTCGCGTATCGTAAGATGCCTTTTGGCCTGAAGAATTCTAGAGCTACCTTTCTGCGGGCCATTTCATTTTATTTTCACGACCTTAAACACATAGTCGAAGTGCATCTTGATGATCTAGCATCACACTCTCGCAAGAGATTTGAACATCATGCCCATCTTCGACTAATCTTTGAGCGATGTCGCTATTATCGGATTCGCTTGAATCCTAACAAGTGCAGTTTTTGCGTGATTTCAGGTCGTCTATTAGTTTTTATTGTATCAATAACAGGGATCATGGTCGATCCTCTCAAGGTTTTGGTAATAGTTGAATTGACTCCCCTATGCACGATGCCCCAGCTTCAGAGCTTACAGGGAAAAGTGAATTTTCTTCTGCGTTTTGTCACGAATTATGCTAAGATCACTAAAGGGTTTATGCGTCTCTTGAGAAAGGGGTCCCATTATATTGGGATGAAGCTACTCAACACTCCTTTGAAGCATTGAAACATGCCCTGGCATCTGCCCCTCTGCTCCGGCCTCCCGATTATAATAAATATTTATTGTTGTATTTGGCCGCTGCAGAAACAACCATCAACATGGTATTGGTTCAAGAAGATGACATTCTCGGAGAGAACGTTATATATTACCTTAGATGAGTCCTGGTTGGGCCGAAACTCAACTATTCTCACATTGAGAAGCTTGCTTTCGCAATCGTTCATGATGTCCAACGGTTTTGTCACTACATTTTGATTCGCAAGACCACTGCCATTGCCGTCGTCAACCCTTTCCAATATGTGTTAACATAATGGGTCATTGGCAGAAAGATCAGTAGATGGATAGTCATCTTACAGGAGTTTGACTTGGATTTTGTTTCTGCGAAATCCAAAAAGTCGTTGGTCTTTGCCGAACTTATTTCAGAACTTTCGGCCGAGTCTAGTGATATCACACTCGAAGAGTCACTTATTAAAGAAGATATTTTTCTAATCGCATCTTCGAACCCCTGGTATGTGGATATAAGAGTCTATCTCCAAACTTTGAAGTGCCCCGCTTCTGCTTCCCGTGATGAGCTTCGACGAATTCGACATCAGGCGCGAAACTATCTTATACTCGATGACATGTTGTATCGTTGAGGCATGGATTTCATTATTCGACAATTCCTTATCCATGAAGAAGCAAAGATTTTTTTGAATGATTGTTACACTAGAGCATGTGGAGGTCATTTGTCTGGGTTGGAAACAACCCAAAATATTCTATGTGTGGGTTACTTCTAGCCCTTGTTAATCAAGGATTGTGTTGAGGCGGTCAAGAAGTGCCACTTGTGCCAGATCTTCTGTTGGAAGATGTGGGCACATCCCGCTCCTATGTTTC
>JASDQU010240933.1:2729-14139 GCA_032191745.1 Picea mariana
CACACTCCCCCTATAAACATGCCAACAAGAAGGGGATTAGGTGTTCCTTCGTCTGCATCCATACAAGAAGACCTCCATTAAAGGATACCACCACCAAAAAATTATTGCCCCTGTAATATCCTCAAGTGTATTGGGTCAATGGCTTACAAATTAGAACTTTCAAGCCACTCTAAAATCCATCCCATCTTTCATATCTCGTGCTTAAAGAAAGTGGTTGGATCTAATTTCCATGTTCAAAGTAGCCTTCCTGAATTGGATGAAGAAGATTCCATTTGGTTGTAGCATAAGGCCATCCTTGAAAAACAAGATCATCGTCTATGCCATGGGACTATCAAGGAAGTCCTAATCCAATGGAATGATACACAACCAAAGGATGCCAAATGGGAACCAACATCCATTTTGCAACACTTCCCTCATCTCTAGCCTTGAAGACAATGTTGGTTTTTAAGGGGGGGGAGAGCATGTTAGGGTCCTAACCTTCCTAACCCCCTACGTAGATAGATAGGTTATTATGCATTGCTATGTATGGAGGTCATCTCTACTAAATAAGTCCCATGTAGTGATGTTAAAGCAATTATTGTAAGAAGGCTTACTAGAAGGTTCCTCCTACTTACTAGAAGGTTCCTCCTACTAGAAAGTTCCTTCTCTAGAATGTTACTAGGAGGTAAAAAGTATTATATAAATATGTAGAATCATTGTAAAAGATGTCTTGAAAATCATTTGTAATTTAATATATACTCTAYTGAAAGTTTTCCCCTCGAAGAGGCAAGTGAACATTGCATCTATATCAATAAAGGTATAATATTTTGATTCATATTGTTTATTGCATTTACAAATCTATTTCTTTCAGTACTAGATTTGAGTATTATCTGTAATTTTTGCTTTGAATATTTCTAATTGGCACATCACACTATACAACATTAAATGATCTTCTACATGATGCATATTGATAGCCTTATAACTATAGTAGGCTAGTACTAATAATGCATGCATAGATACATATAAAGAATATTAAAGATGACAAAAAGTAGAACACAGCATAATATTAGATTGAATATCAAGTTATGACTCTAAAGCATGACTTTCTAAGTGGGTCATTTATTAAACCGTTAATGCAACCTCATGACAATGAACTTCAATTGTATGGCATAGTCGCTGATACAATTTCTAAGACGTAGACAAAGTACAAATGGAAAAAGAAGTTGCAATTGCATTAAAAATGTGAACTTTTCGATGGGTACCACATGCTTTGTGCCAAATAATGTAAAGCTCAATTAGAAAGGGAAGACTACAGGTATCTACACTAGAGAAGACAAGTGGCCTATTTATTTCTTTTCTTCCTCTTTCTTTTTTTGAATGGTGTTGAAGCATAACAATATTTATTCTAAAAGGAATTAATTCATTCATTCAAAATCCAATCCAAACCACTGCCACTCCCCGAATTCATCGTTAAAGCAACCAATTTATTGAGGTTATCATAGAGGTTGTGGATGTTTTTATGATTACACTCTTGACAATATATGTAGCAACCAATTTATTGATGACATAACCTTAGCTAAACAACATTTTATTGATGACTCCCAATTCCAAATAAGAAATATACAACATATAGATAAACAGTGTTTTCTTATGATGGCCACAATAGGTGCTCGTGTTTGAATGGAAAATCACCACATGTGTGTACTCAAATATGAATTTCTCTTTACACTCATTTTGCTTCCCAAAGAACATYGCACCAATGGTTCATTAGACTCCAATAAAATTTTGTGCAAGTAACTTGTCATTGGCAAGGTGGCCAGTCATATTCACTCGTGTKCYTTTGTGGTTTCCATTTTATTCTTCTTATAAAGAATTTTAAAAATTTATGTATTTGGAAACTATTTATGAGGGTTCTTAATCTAGTATAGGATAAATTACAAAGAAAATGTGTAGTACGAGTTATATGATATGATGCCCTTTGGAAAAATTGTAAGTATCATGTCAAAGCAAGAGGCTATGTTGATGGAAAGATTCATAATAACAATTATAATCACAAACTAAGCACTAATGTCATTTTGAATCTCAACATCAATTTTAAATATTCTAATTTGATTACTTGTTAAATTGGACAAATTTTAGTTTGGTCTTTGTGTCTCTAAAGCACTTCACTTCTATTGGTAATGGTGATATTCAATTGATCCATCATCATCCTATCAAGCACATATCATCACATCTACAAGGAGGATGCCCCTGATCTTCTTAATAAATGCTTTGACTACATATCAAAGAAGGGGATTCATGCTCTAGCCATTTGTTATTGTTGAAATAATGTAACTGCGAAAAGCATTCTTATTATTATTGGATTAAATCCCCATTGCGGATTAATCATGTCGGTAATTGTATAAGGACCAAATCCCCTTTTGCGGATTGGTCATCGGACAATTATAAAGGGAAGAATAAGAAGTCGGCCCTAGCATTTATTATGGAAGACCCAGAATTAATTAAAAGTGGGTTTACCCACCCAAAGTGAGAGGTCGGCCCTGCCAGTGGTGACCTTTCACGCGTGCCAGTTTTGTATATATAGGAGGCTAGCGCCTCACTTCCAACACACAACTCACTTGCTCATTCTCTTATGAGGCAAGCTACAATTACCAGTTGGAGAGAGGGAGAAGAGTGGCGCATCTCTTGGAGAGGACTATCTGTATTGGTTTGAGTTATCTCTTGAACATTGTATAAGCTATTTATGATAAGGAAGTTTTTGATGGGTTTTCTTCCCCTAGAGGGTTTCCCAGGATAAATGTTGTGTCTCTTGTGAATGTGTATTTCTTAGTGATCTTGTTCTTATGATGCTCTTATCTAATGAAATGCAAAGAACTATAATAATGGCATAAAAATTAACATGGTATCAGAGCCAACCTGAAAGAAACATATTTCGCAAGAGGAAAAACGTCACTGTTACCGTACCCAAAAATTAGGGTTTTGAAAAAGTATCTCTTTTCAGCTCCCTAACCTCCTAGAAAGATGCACCCTCCCCCAAGGATCATTTTGGCACTTAGAGCGCACCTTTTCAGTGGCTATATCTCCCGAAAAGTGAAACCATAGTTTCACAAAGTACCAGAGTACCAAAAGTACCAGAAGTACCAGAGTACCAAAAGTACTAGAAAACCAGAAGCACTAGTCCAAAAATCCGCAGATCAGATTTGAAGGGGTAAAAGTTGGATTTTCAAAATTCCGACTACATCAGCTAATTTGCCTCAACCCAGCGCATCTATCCGCTGGATCAAAATTTCAAAATTTGAAGTTTGAAAAATTAGGGTTTCCTCATAAAACCCTAAGTTGCAGTTGCAATTGTAGTCTCAGAACCAGCTGCAGTNTCTCCCATTTTAGTCTTCTTCTTCAAGAGAGGTTTCAGAACAGCTGGATATGAATTTGATGAAACAAAAAGAGTTTTTTGTTGGGAACATGCCCCTTCACAAAAACCTCTCTCAGTTTGTACACATCTATCACCATTTAAGATATTCGAATTGATCTTTGAGGGCTAATTTTCTGATAAGCTACAGGAAATACTCTGTTATTTTTTCCTGTTTTAGTCTTCTTCTTCAAGAGAGGTTGCAGAACAGCCGGAGATTCATTTGATGAAACCAAAAGAGGTTTTTGTTGGGAACATGCCCCTTCACAAAAAACTCTCTCATTTTTTACACAGATATCACCATTTAAGAGATTCGAATTGATTGTTGGACCCTATTTTTCAGGAATTTACCAGATTTGTTTTCCTGAAAAATCTCATGGACAACAGTTGACAAGCCACCTCATCAATTCGAATTGGAGATCAGATTGGATCTTCTCCTTGATTATTTGAAACAATAAACTAAACATAGATGGGAAGGTTTTCAGTTCCATTTCTTTTGGATCTTGATTAGTATCTATTATTTCTATATAAACTCTATAGAATGAGAGGAAGAGGTGGAAAAATTGGAGACCCAAGGGACCTTTTTGTGAAGCACATTGTAAAGGCATTATGTTCAATTTGACACTTAATAGAAAAGGCATATGGGTGGTTAGACCCTCTTTTTCTACTCTTTTATTTCTTTATTCATGCTTGAATTCATATTCAGATTGCAATGCTTTTGATTCTTGACTGTTAATTTATACAGTGAAAATTTTACAGTAAAGATTATTTTTCAAGTTTGATATCAAGCTAAACATCTTGTTTCTTTATGATATTTTGAGGCAAGAATTCTGGTGAAGTTGAAAAATTGAAGGCTTCACCTTCCTTTTTCTTAATTGGTTTAATCCATCTTTGTGTTTACCTATTATTCAGTCAATGGGATATACTATGTTTTAATCTTATTTTTCATATTGTGTTGTTACCTTGAAACTAGTTTCAAACCACCTTACTCAAAAAACCCAATCATAAAACCCCCAAAATGATTTTGCAATAAATCAATGATGCCCTAGCTTGCCCTTAGCAGTCGAGTGCAACTTTAGGGACTAACAGTAACTTTAACATAAAGGAACAACTATTGTAACTTTAACTGAAAGGAACAACTATTGTAACTTTAACCGAAAGGAACAAAAATCGTAAATCTAAGGAAAAGGAACAACATGGATGAAAATGTGAGGAACTGTCAAGCAATAACATTAGAAATGGAGATCATAACAACAATCATTAATAACTAATGGAAATGTTTGTCTTCTATACGCAACCAATAATAAAATCATTAACACACTTATGCATTTATCCTTGGCTATTGTAAAAGAGATCTAAATCATAAAATGGAAATCAAACTTCAAACTGATATAATTATAGAATGAGACAGTAGCTCCTTCAAACTGGGCCCTCAGTCTTCAGAAGTACTGCTACAAGAAACTCAGAGCACGGAAATGATAAAAACACTCAAAAAATTCATTGATTCCATGGCTGGTAAAACATTTACAAAAATTGTTGTGCAAAATAGTTATGAATCTAATTACTTGAATGCATTTTTTTCCTCCCTTTTTCTGGATCTATTACCCTCTTATATATTACAATATTTTGGGTAAATCAATCTATCCCGAGGATCAAAATATCCTTAGGATTTCTTTACTATTATAAAATTACAATATAGAAAATGTATTATCTTCAAACTGCTTTGTGCCTAAAAGGTCTTCAACCTTCAATAGCTTGCGCATAGCCAAATCTCTTTGGTTATCTTTGACAGTTATTTATCTAATTCTGCAACAAAATCAAACCATTCCAATCATAAATTAGAATCTATTTAATAAAACTTTAATAACAACCCTAAAAGACATATTAATCATATTCTTTCGTATCTATCCCTAACTATCTAAAGAATCAATCAAAATCATATCATGAACTGTGGGAAAAAGGAAGATATTTATACCTTTTTCGTAACCCAACAGTGGGCATACCCCATGCTAGTGTCATGTAACTCAAAAATGTGTAATACAATTACTGAAGTTGTGTTTCGGTGTAGATGACTGCAACACCCTCAGGGGTGTGTTGATAATAGCAGAGGATGATTCTGACGGTGAATAAACTCTGAAAAGAGGTGATGACACCTGGAAGAAGTGTCAAGGATTCGCAGGCATTGATGACCTAACAATTTTCAGAGGTCTTCAGAAAATATAAAAACAATTGCATGAGTCACAAAGTAAGACCCACCGCAACATGAGAAAGTGTTGAAGTCGAATGTGGTGGGGGTCAATGGCATCAGAGAGAAATGATGGTTCTTGCTATGCCTTCCGAGACTGCTCATTGTAAAGGTAATGAGAGTCAAGATACTGTCGCTCTACTAGAAACTATGTTGATGTCGACAGAAAGGGAGACACGACTTCGTGAAGTGGAGGGCTTCATGAAATCAACTCAGAAAAAATCAGGAACTAATGAGTAACATGGACGAATTCTAGGAGTAGTGAGACTCAAGACTACCTTTGGTTGGGGAGAGATGTAAAGTGGTAGTAACCATGAAACTAAATATAGTGTCAGGGGACAACGAGATGAGGGTAAATTGTGCCATAGGTGTGACAAAATGGATAAACACAGAGATCGAAAGGGGTATGGGTTGTAGGATACTCAGGGTTTATGGATAATTTCATTGATGTCGAGAAGTAAAAAAAAAAAAATTCCAACCAAGGGCGATAAGGGTTGCTTTTTCGGGGAAAGGAAGGTTGCTAAAGGTGACAATAGAAAGCTATGAAAATGCAGAAAAAGGGTTTGTAAAATTACCAAAAGAATAAAAAATAAGTTGGGATAAATGTGAAGATACAAAAACGGGTGCCCCAGTGTAAGATGGCTTGGCTGGATGAGGGCACAAGTTGCTCAAAAAACAAGAGGGGAGTTGGGGCCCCATAGGCAGGTTTCTGTATTAGGGAGATGTATGGAGGACAATCTGCGGATGGAAAAACTGACAGTGGGTGAAATGGATGGTTAATGATACTACAGAAGTGCAGTCAAAACTAGAACCATGATGAAGTAACTTGGGAGTCCATTGGGTAGGCTAGCAAAATGAGGATAAGGGGTATGTGGCTAGTTCTCGACGAGGCATAAGAATATCAGGACTCCCATCCCTAAAGGGTGAAAATATCATGAGTGTCAAAGTGCTAAGGGGACTATGAATGGGACAACTCATGGGGGGGAGAGTGCTACTGGGTGACAGTATCGAAATACAGTGGAGGTGACAGTACTGCAAAGCCGGATATAGGGATCCTAGACGCAAAGATCGAAGGGTGTGATTGGGAGATGCATTTTGATATTCAGAGGGAATGACTACATGCCAGTGTTGATAATATACCTGGAAGGATATTTTTTTATCTGTAATGATCAAGTACCTTCACACATGGAAACCAAATACCCGATGTGAAAAATATCTGAAGAGAAAGATCATATAATAGTTATTCAATAATATGTGATCGTAAGCATGCATACCTAATTAGCGTTAGATGAGAAAAATTCCCCCTAGGGGCTGAGGATGGAAAGTGGCCCAGGGAATGGAATGGTGTAGGGGATGGGGTCCTGATCCCGTGGCTGAAGACGAATCAAAAAACGGATGCCCGGAGCTCCCGGAAATGAGTCTGGAAGTTTGGCGAAATGGACTATATATAGTTGTAGGGCCCACAATGCCACCTCATTTGTACCTATTATCTTATTGAGTGGATGAGAGATTGTAGAGGATATTTGTAGGTTCTGGGAGAAAGAAGATTAAAAACTCTAAAAAAAATGTACAAAAAGGAAAAATCCTAGTGTAGTATGGCTTCACTCAGGCGTAAAATTTCTTTAAGTACAACCTATTGATAGATTCTTTGAGAGGGTGGCCTTCAAGAGAGGCCAGAATGTATGCACCTTTAGTGAGGAAATGTTGGATGATGGAAGGTCCATTCCATCGTGACTCAAATCTTCCATGGCCAAGGGTATCGTGAGTGATATCGTAAGCAAGGACGAAGTCGCCTTCATTGAATGAGTGAAGGTTGACATGGATATCAAAAGTGGCTTTTAACCATTTTTTGGCTGCCTCATTGTTTTGTAATGAAGATCGAAGATCTTCATCCAGGGACTCTAAGTTCAAAAAATGATGCTCCATTGGAGCAATGGCAGGTAATATCTCAATAGCAGTGTGTAAGGTGGGAATTTTTCACTCGATGGGAAGAGTGGCCTCGACCCCGTGGACTAGATGAAATGGTGTGAAACCAGTGGCAGTTTTCACTGTCATGTGATAATCCCAGAGTGCAGAAAATAACATATGGTGCCAACTAGCCTTATGTTTGTTAACTGTGCACTGCAAAATGGTTTTGAGGACCTTGTTGACTGCTTCGACTTGTCCATTGGACTAAGGATAGTATGGGGAGGAAAACTCGTGGGAGAAGCCTAACCTGGATGAGAGTTTGAAGAAAATTTCATTCTTGAAGTGTTTCCTGTGGTCAGAGACTAGTTGGAGTGGTACCCCAAAGTGGAAGATCACATGGTTAAAGAAAAAATGCACTGCAGTGTTAGCAGTTTTGTTGAAGGTAGGCATGGCTTCGGCCCACTTGGTGAAGTAGTCGACTGCAACGATGATGTATTTGTGTCCATTGTTGGATGGAGGATTCCAAGTCATGAAATCTATGCCCCATTTGAAAAAGGGGCCGACAGTGATGATTGGGTGTAGAAGAGCAGGGGGTGCTCGTGCTTTGTTGGCATAAAGCTAACATTTTTTTCATCGCTTCATAGCATGGATGCAATCATGAAACATTGTAGGCCAAAAATAACCAGTGAGAATGATTTTTTAAGTGGTGGAAATTCCTGAGAGGTTGCCCCCGCAAGTTCCACTATGGCAATGGTTCAAGACTCGATCGGCCTCATCGATAGTCAAACATCAGAAAAGTACAATGGTGACCCCGCGTCGATAAAAGATATCACCGATAAGGAGGTAGCAGGGAGCCTGGTGATGAATACGTCAATGATCGTCTTGGGAGAGGTGGCTTTCGAATTTCTGTGTTCGTATGTAGACGAGAAGATCGTCGTACCAAGGGTCATCCGAGGGGATGTAAAAGAGATGTTTGTCTAGGAATTTAGTATTGATGGGGGTACTAGTAGTATCGGACGAAAATTCTGTAATGAGTTCGGCGAGGATGAGGGCTTTATTGATCTTGGGTGTCAAAAATTTAAGTTCGTACTCCTGAAGGATGACAATCCATCAGGAAAATTTTCCGTTAATTTGTCGGCGGCTGAGCAAGTAGTGCATTGGGTTGGAATCTGCGATGACTTTGGTAGTTCTAAGCAAGATGTAATGGCGCAATTTATGGACTACGAGGACAACTGCAAGAGCTAGTTTTTCTTCGTGGTTGTATTTTAGGGGTGTCTCTGAAAGATTTTTACTAATGTAGTAAATGACATGCTCACGATCATCGTCCCCTAGTTGGATGAGAACTCCTTCTACTGAGATGGCTAAGGCTGAGATATAGAGGATGCAGTCACGGTTATAGTCCGGTGGACTAATTAACGGGGCATTGGCAAGGGCCTCTTTGAGATCATCAAAAGTGTTTTTGGCATGTTCGTCCCATTGGAATGGGATATCATGATGTAAGAGGTGAAGGAAACCATGTGCTCGAAAGGCGTAATTGGGGACAAAGCAGCGTAAAAAGTTATCTTTGCCTTGTAGGCTATGCAGTTGGTGTAAATTCCATGGTGGGCGAATTTCCGTGATGGCTTGGACTTTGAGGGGGTCAACTATAATGCCACGTTGGGGAATGATAAACCCAAGGAGGTGGCTAGCAATGATGCAGAACACACACTTGAGGGGATTCAAGTAGATGTTGTACTTACGACACCATTGGAAGATGATTCGTAAATCATTAAGATGTTGAGTTTGTTTTTTGGAGCGAGCGGTGAGATCATCCAAGTAGGCGAGAATGATTTGAGCGAGATTATGGAAAACATTTTTCATGGTGCATTGAAAAGTGGCTCCTGTGTTCTTGAGGTCGAAAGGCATGACAAGATACACAAAATTTCCCTAGGGGGTAGTAAATGCAATTTTGTACTGATCGACTGGGTGGGTTTGAATTTGGTTGTAGCTGAAGAAACCATCCATGAAAGACAGGGCCTCGTGACAAACACAATCATCGATAATTTGGTCAATAAAGGGCATTGGAAAGTTGTCTTTGGGAAAGGCGTGATTGAGATTGCAGAAGTCTGTACAGATGCGGATAGGGCCCTGTTTTTTGTTGACAGGGATGGGGTTGGAGACCCATGACATATATATGATAGGGTATATGAACTCTGTAGTGCGTAATTTGTCAATTTCGGCCCGGATGGCCACTAATTTGGATGGGTGTAGTGGATGTTGTTTTTGACAGATAGGTGTGATATTAGGCCAGGTGTCGATACGATGTTCGACAATAGAGGGATAAAGGCTAGGCATCTTTGTGTATGGCCAGACAAAGATGTCCCGGTATTCCTAGAAGAGAGCTTTGTAGGTGGTGATTTCTTCAGGAGAGCATGCGGCGCTAATGGTGATTTCCTCTATGACTCCATATTTGATGGAAATATCAATTTTGATGGTGGGGGAAATATTGGCCATATTTCCTTCTTCAAAAGCATCGGGGGCAGGGATAGGGTTTTTGAACCAATCTATATGCCCTGGTGGGAGAAAATATTTGGTTTCGATTGTGTATATGGGGTTTTGGTGAGGAGGCATGACAACTTGCTATGAAGGAAAAAGTGCTCTGTGGTGGAGCGCGTCCCATGGGCAATTGGGTTTAGTTAACTCCTCAAGGATGTCTCTGTCACAGTGAATTTGCTGAAAATATAGGGGATCGAGAGGAGTAACTTTGGTGATGGTCACCATGGGGTTGTTTTCTAGTGGTGATGATGTAAAGGGGGTATCACAAGGAGGTTTCAATGGTTCGCTCGACATAAACCAAATATTGAGATATTATGGGTTGAAAATGGTAGTCGAGCGTAGAATTTCCATGGGGAAATGAAATATAGAATTGGGAGGATTTGGGGGTAAATCCTCATATAAATCATCCAGGAACCATGGGGTAGTAGGGAGTGCCTTAGGTTCTTGTGAGAGGATATGAACCACATCAAGTGATGGGGTAGGGGTACTCATTGGTTCTGCTGGAGGAGGAGGTGTAGGATTTTGAATAAGGGCCAGTTGATGACGTCTGTATTCAATGATCATAGGACATTGATATGTGACATGATCAAATGATTTTCATAGAGAGAAAAGACATCTCATACGTTCGTTGACTGAGGGCATGACATAATGGATGTCGGTGGCATGTGTTGGGGTGGGTTCTTGCTGAAATCTCTAGTGTACGACTATTAGAGTCTGTCAAAACTGAGGTAACGTTGGACAATGGTGTGTATAATGGACATATTCTAAATAGACGGTGCATGCGAATTTGGTTCACAGTCCTTTGCTACTTGTGTTATGGGAGATAGCGGAAGTACTGGAGGAAGCGATGAGCGGTGGTGGTGCTCGAGGGAGTTGAATGAGATTACGTAACTTGGGTAGATGTGGATTTGTTGGTGGGGTGTCCATCTTTCTAGCATAGCGTGCATGGAGGTTGGACGCATGGGGGAAGTGGAGTGGTGGGCTCTTTCTTTTTTCATCTTCCCCCAGCTGTAGCAGGGGTGCTAGTGAGTGGGAGTGTGGGTGGGATGGTGGGGGTAAGTATGGGAATATGCATCAGGGTTCCTTCTGTTTGGGGAGGGAGGGATGGTTGAGGGACCATCTCAAGTGGATCTAGATACCATATTGGGATTTCCAACACCATGTTAGGAAGGGTGAGTGTTGCGGCTACTTGGAAATCTTGTACACCCGGTGGGGGCTAAAAGAAAGGGATTTGGGTAATGGCTTGGGGGACTGTTTCCCAAACTGGGATATGGCCCTGGGGAAGGGGAAGATCAGAAATGGGTAGAGTTGAACAAGTTCGAGGAGATTCCTGA